>JBBPBX010003958.1:62074-79431 GCA_038048925.1 Garcialebias charrua
GAGAAATTTAGGATAAGAATAAGAACATTTTCGTGCATGAGGGCCAATGTTTCTTCTACAACTGTAAATATCTTTTTAAGTCTAAATGTTCATTTCGTTTGGAATTCACATTAAAATATCCTTCATAAATCTATAGCAAACTTGATTTTAGTTATTAAAAAGAGAAATCTGAGATTTTAAGTCTAAAATTTGTATATTACCCAAAATGTATATCACATTCCAGATTTTTTTTTCCTCCTTTTTGTTTCAGTCTTAAATAAAAGTCCAGTTGTTTTTGTTTTGTTTATCATTTAGTTAATGGAAACAGATGAATGGTTAAAAACAGTGATCATCAGCTGTAGCCTGTTAAAACGCTTGTTAAATGGGAGCAATCTGTGTGCATTTGTCTCCTTGGTAGCCTAAAGATGGAGATCAGCAGCGACACAGCATCCTGCACGCACTCTTCATTAACCTCCCCTGTCTGTTTCCTCACTCCTCTCCTGGAACAACAGAGCATAATAACCCTCTTGAATAATATTCATGTTTTTTTGTCCTTTTCTTTCCCTACGGAAGCTCAGTCAGCCATCAGGGAGACAACACGCAGTCTTCTCTGGCGTTCAGCAGCGTCTCCTTGGCCTTAAAAAGTGACAGACTTATGAAACACGAGCCTTTGTGCTGCAGCTCCTTCTCACTGTAAACTTCTCCCGGCGCCTTCAGAGAGCCCGCAGCTGCATAATTGTACGGTAGTGCCTCGTCTAATCCTCGCAATTGAAGGTCGCGCTGAGACTTGAAAAGACCCGAGTGCTGCAGTGTTTAGAAAGTGCAGAGATGGAATTTGCAAATATTATTTCTGCCCAGGTCCATTCGAGCATTTACGTGAGCAGGTTTAGGAGAGTGAAGGCTCGTTGTTTTGTCCCTACTACGGTAGTCTAAAATTTGGAAAACTGTGGTGCAGTGTTCGTTGAATAATTTAATTGGGTATAATCGCTCCACTTTGATTGATCAAAATGATATACTAAGAGGCCTTGCATGTTTAGAAGACAACGGTTCACAAAAATTAGACTGTGCCGTTAAAGCTCTAAGTTACCATGTCATTCTCATTGTACTCCTGCCATTAGATCACTGCTTGTGTTTAGTCTTACTCTCCTTGCTCTGTCTTTGAAGCAGCAGTCTGTCCATGCCAAAGAGGCCACAGAGGAAATGGAGGTGGCTATTCTGAAGTCATGCCAGAGCATCAACGACCTGAGACGCGAGGTGAGCCGTATAGTCTGCTCCCAAGTCTGAAAAGTTTCATGTCTCGCCTCCCACTTTGACGTCCCTCCGGCTGTCAGCTCACTTTGTCACCTCTGCTCATCTTTCTGTCTTTGCCCGCTCAAAAAACGCCAACCCAAATTCCTCCCTCGCAGTCATCTCTCTTTCTCTTTAATCTTCCATTCCTCCTCCAGCTTCATAAGGTCGCGGTGGGCCGTGCCACCGACTTGCTGAAGGTTCACGGGGAGCATCTGCCTCTGAGGGCTCTCAAAGCGGTGGGCGTCGAGGGAAACCTGGAGGCGGTGGCGGAGTATTCGCGCACGCTCACCGAGCAGAAGGAGCAGCTGGTGGAGGTGGGCGAGGGGTCGAGGGGGGACATGAGGGGGGGATTGGGAACAGTGAAGCCAGTAGAGGATGACTCAGAGTTTATTGGAAATAAAATTGTATTAAAGATCATGTTTGTCTGCATACTTTACTGTATCTTGTGGTAGAGGAGTTTGTGTGCCTGAATGATTGTAGGAGCTTTGCTGTAGGGCCAAGGCAGATTGGTCCTAACCTAGATGATCGACCAGACAAAACGTGAACAAGATACTCGTATGGACAGAAGACGTCAAGGAGCTCAATGTCACTCGCCCAGATGTGGGTTATCGTAGCCCCATCCTGAATCCTGAGGGAGGGACTCTTCATTAAATGCCTGGACACTAGCCTCTATACATGGTGCTTAAGCCCCCAGTATAGCTCTGAGTACGTCCATAGGCGTGTCCGTACGCGCGTACTGTACGCAGAGAGTTCAGCCCTATACCCCAGCATACGTTCTCGTACATTCTCGCGTTTTCGCACCAAATTCTTGACGTCATTTGAGCAGCTGCAGCGCAGCTCCAGACAAGGAGCGTTTACCTACGGGACAAATTGAGGTCGCTGATTGGTCATTTGCTGACACGCCTACTGAATTGATTGACAGGTCGGGGGGGGGGGGCGAGAGCTGGCAGCTCCAGCCGCAGCAGTGTTCTGTGTTTATATGTTAATAAAAAGTTCTAAAAAATAAAATAAAAAACAAAACAGCTGGTCCTGCAGCCCACACATCAGACCAGCACACCAGGAAATCTCCAGAACCTCCAGCAGCCACGCTGGACCCAAGTTTAATTTGCTCGTGACAAATTTGTTCATTTCTCATCATTTCAGTCATGGAGTCAACAGAGGAGGAAGCAATCACTTGCCTTTTGGCAAAAAACAAAACAAAAGAAAAGGCCAGATCAAGGATGAAGAAGGGGGAATTTAATACATTTGTGTCACATACAAAACAGTCCGGCGCCAGGCAGTTTATTGTGCAACACCGCGTTTGCTTATGCAGTCATAAAATTTGAGCTTTGCGCGTACATGCCCTGCGGGGGTACGCATGTACCTCTGCGTAGTACGTGCGTACCTCTGCTTACGGACGTACGCAGAGCTATACTGGGGGCTTTAGGCTCAGCCTGAATGAGCTTCATGGGCTCAAAAAGTCAAAGTCAACTTTATTGTCAGAACTGCAATATGTACAGGACATACACAGGACCTAAATTGTGTTTCTCTCAGTCCCTCGGTGCAACAGTAACCATCTAAACACTAAACACTAAAACATTTAATAAACATAAGCATAAAATAGTAAAAGTGTAACACTGTCCTGAGTTTTTTCATAATAGTATAAAAGTATGAAAATTTACACCAACACTGAAACACCAAACACCCCTAAAACACCAAACACCCAATGAACATAAGCATAAAATGAAATAATAAAAGTGTAATACTGTCCTGAGTTTTTGCATAGTAGTATAAAAAGTATAAAAAGTATATCTATAAAATAAACTGAAGGTTCTAGCATTGACATTTGCAAAGAGTGGCACAGCAGCATATAAGTTAATGTACACAGTATATGTATGAGGTATTTGATGTTGGTATAGAGGCAAAGTGGCATATGCAGTGAGGCACATTTGGCATCCTTAGATAAGGCTAGTCAGAGAATGCTGTATATGTATCTGCAGTAGTGTATATAAAATTAGTGTAAATGTAAACAGTAGTAATAAATGTAAAGCAGTAGTAATAAATGTAAACCGTATTAATAAATGTAAACAGTGAATGTAAACAGTAGTATGACTATAGGCAGTAATGTAATACAAACATTAGTGCAAATATGAGAAGTAGTGCAAACTGAATGAGCACATGACCGAGAGTTTAGTGAATAACCCGTTTGATGACACAGAGTCCAGTGTTAAAAACTTTGTGTTGAGTGGTAATGTGTGAGAAAGTTTTTTGTGTTAAGGCAGTTCAAATGGGAGGGGAAGCAGAGCAGGCAGAGTGTTTAGCATTCTGACTGCCTGATGAACAGAGCTGTTCACCTCCCTGTGGGCCCACTCCTTCAACAGGACGGCTATACAGGTTGAGTGCATAGTGTTTTGGATGACAGCTGAAAGTGGAGGTCTTGCTCTGACCCTGGCTTACCAAAGTCAAAGTGGGCTTTTGGGAAATAGAATGACACCTCTCTATTGGGGAAGTTGGGCTCACCTCAGTGCACAGTTTGGGTTCTGGAACCAATCTCTATCCATCCATCTTCTTCCGCTTATCCGGGGTCGGGTCGCGGGGGTAGCAGCCTAAGTAGGGAGGCCCAGACTTCCCTCTCCCCAGCCACTTGGAGCAGCTCCTCCGGGGGAATCCCAAGGCGTTCCCAGGCCAGCCGAGAAACATAGTCCCTCCAGCGCGTCCTGGGTCTTCCTCTGGGTCTCCTCCCGGTGGGACATGCCCGGAACACCTCACCAGGGAGGCGTCCAGGAGGCATCCTAACCAGATGCCCGAGCCACCTCAACTGGCTCCTCTCGATGTGGAGAAGCAGCGGCTCTACTCCGAGTCCCTCCCGGATGACTGAGCTTCTCACCCTATCTCTAAGGGAGAGTCCAGCCACCCTGCGGAGAAAACTCATTTCAGCCGCTTGTATCCGAGATCTTGTTCTTTCGGTCATAACCCAAAGCTCATGACCATAGATGAGGGTGGGAACGTAGATCGATCGGTAAATTGAGAGCTTTGCCTTTTGACTCAGCTCTCTCTTCACCACGACAGACCGGTACAGCGCCCGCTTCACTGCGGACGCTGCACCTATCCGCCTATCGATCTCACGCTCCAGTTTTCCCTCATTCGTGAACAAGATCCCGAGATACTTAAACTCCTCCACTTGGGGCAGGACCTCCTCCCCGACCCGGAGAGGGCATGCTACCCTTTTCCGGCTCAAGACCATGGCCTCGGATTTGGAGGAACTGATCCTCATCCCGGCCGCATCACACTCGGCTGCAAACCGCTCCAGTGAAAGCTGTAAATCACGAACTGATGAAGCCAGTAGGACCACATCATCTGCAAAAAACAGAGAAGCGATTCTAAGGTCACCAAAACGGATCCTCTCAACACCTTGGCTGCGCCTAGAAATTCTGTCCATAAAAGTTATGAACAGAATCGGTGACAAAGGGCAACCTTGGCGGAGTCCAACTCTCACCGGAAACGAGCCTGACTTACTGCCGGCAATGCGGACCAAGCTCTGACACCGGTCGTACAGGGACCTAACAGCCCTTATCAAAGGGCCTGGTACCCCATACTCCCGGAGTACCCCCCACAGAACCCCCCGAGGGACGCGGTCGAATGCCTTCTCCAAGTCCACAAAGCACATGTAAACTGGTTGGGCAAACTCCCACGCACCCTCCAGGACCCTGTTGAGGGTGTAGAGCTGGTCCAGTGTTCCACGACCAGCACGAAAACCACACTGCTCCTCCTGAATCCGAGGTTCGACTATCCGACGGACCCTCCTCTCCAGAACCCCTGAATAGACCTTACCAGGGAGGCTTAAGAGTGTGATCCCCCTATAGTTGGAACACACCCTACGGTCCCCCTTTTTGAATAGGGGAACCACCACCCCAGTCTGCCAATCTAAGGGAACTGCCCCCGATGTCCACGCGATATTGCAGAGTCGGAACCAATCTCCATGAGAACTTATTCTACTCTGGAGTTGCCCATGGTGAGAGGTGCCAGGCTGGTAAGGGTCTACTTATAACCCCCTAGCTTGGTGCCTGTGCCTTGGATTTTTCCCTGGCAGATGGAAGGGTAACTTGCCTGCACTATTGGTTAGGAGGGACGGGCTCTGAATGTTGATTGCCCTTACTTGGGGTGCCGGAAAGTGCTCCAGCTGAGGACTTCTTTATTCTGCATGGGACATTTAATGCCCACGTGGGTAGCCACAGTGTGACCTGGAGTGGTATGATTAGAATTAACGTTCTTTCTGATCTGAACCTGAGCTGTGTTCGGTTGTTGAACTTTTGTTCTAGTCACGGTTTGTTGACCATGTTCGAACATAAGCGTGTCAATCAATGAACGTGGCCCCAGGACAGCCTTGGCCGCAGAGATCAATGACTGACTTTCTAGTTGTGTCATCTGATCTGTAGCCAGATGTTTTGGACGGGGTGGGATGAGAGGAGCTGAGCTGTCAACTGATCACAACCTGGTGGTGAGTTGGATCAGATGGTGGCGAAAAGACGCCAGACGGACCCAGTAGAACCAAACATCTAGTGAGGGTTTGGGAACAACAGGCAGAACATCCCATCAGAACAATCTTCAACTCCCACAGAACTTAATGTGCCCCAGCAGCGGCGGGGGACATCGAGACAGCTGCCTCAAGCTGTGGCCCCAAGAATGTTGGTGCCTTTTGTGGAGGTCATCCTCAAACCTGAAGGTTGACACCCTGGGTAAGGGAGTCCCATCAGGCCATGTTAGTTGCTGAGGCAGCTGAGGAGTATGAAGGGGCCAAGCAGGCTGCTGCCCTGACGTTATTGAAGCAAAGGCTTGGATGTGGTAGGAGTTTAGTTAGGCCTTAGTGATCTCATTCTTTTTGTAATAGTATAAAAATCTTCATTATAGGTCTGGATTTTATTTACCATGAACAATGTTTCCCTTTTTGTTTTGTACCTGTTTTCAGACGTGCCGGCTGTTGTGTCATGTGTCAGGAACGGAGCCGTTAGAGATAACATGCATACACGCTGAAGAGACCTTCCACGTCATTGGTCCCCAGGTAGCATAAACTATTATCTGTACTGAAGGCTCTTTTTCAAGGTGGCACTTTATTTGACTCAATGTGTGAGTGACTGAAACAGGAGGCAAAGACCACGTTGACTTCATTTACACTTAAAGCTGAAAATGCAGCGGTTGCTCCACAAGTGGCTGAAGTTGATCAATTTTCACTTCGCTCAGCGTAATCCAAAAATAAGCAAATGCAGCACTCGGTAATCATTTGTTACAGTGAATTTTCAGTTAAACGAAATCTAGAACATGAATTTTTTTAAATGTTTTAGTAGTTTTTTTTTTTGGAAAAGAAATGATCAAAGTTTGAGGTTTTACAAATTCTTTACAAATTTCGGAAATCAGAATCAGCCTTGAAAACTGCATTTGGTGCATCTTTACTAACCACTAAACCAGCCACATGTAACAGCGTTCAAATAGTCCCTGGAAAGTAAAATGGAAGACTAGTACAAGCAGATTTATTTCCTATTTCTCGTTTCCCCCACCTGCCATCCACTCAAATTGTCGGAGAACATGCCATCCACCTCCATCTACACCTAATTATATTTGCTCGTGAAAACCATTTGTGACAGTAATTATCTAGCGGTGTAGAACGTTCTCGTCCTGCGGTGTTAAAGCCAGGCCCTGCGCGACTCTGCTGTAATGGCTCTGCTCTCAAGGTCAAAGGTCACCCAATCAGTAACGGTGCAGTACGTGTTGTTGTTGGTGATATCTCTCTGTTCCTGCCCGGGGGGTAATGCAGTGGTGGCCCACAGGGTAATTGGCAATTAAATACAACACCGCTGAAGAAGGATGTTCAGCATGTGTGCACGCACACCTGACAGTGCGTTTTAAACTCTGTTTGACAAGTTTTATTTTATCTTGCTGTAGAGTTACCAGACGATTGCAGATATAAATTATGGCATACTGTATGTTTCAAATATCATGGGTGGTACTGATCATCTGATTAAATTAAAGTTTCCACAATCAGAAATATAAAGCATTTTGTCTTTTACACCCAGAAGTTTTACAATTTTTCACTCTGTGGCTCAGATCATCTCCGCTGCCCAGACACTGGCCCTTCACCCGTCCAGTAAGATCGCCAAGGAGAACCTGGAGGTGTTCTGCGAGGCCTGGGAGTCCCAGCTCTGTGACATGGCTCTGCTGCTCAAAGAGATTAACGACGTCTTTGAGGGCAAACGAGGTGCGCTTGACGTTAATGATGCATGTGAACGAGCACGTCGTGTTGTAATCTCCTAAGACAGATATTTGAATTTACTGTTCACACATTTTTGGGTACAACAACAAAAAAAACGGTATTTCAAGCCGTTTTCATTTGGATTCCAAATACAGTCGACAAAATTGATTTATTGTGTTGAATGAAATGCAATTTCAAAATCAGCAACTGGTCTGATAACAGATTAGCTTTTAATTATCTTTTGTTATGCATATTTGCAAATTACACCAGCAACCCCGCCACAAAATGAGCTGTTGCCTCCTGGGACATCAGTCGTCAGTTTATAGCTGATGGTTTCTTAGATTCCCTTCATCTTTTTCTTCTTTCTGAGCCCAAAAGAATCAAAGTATTTAATAAAGCCCAGATGAGTCATGTTGTCCTTGAGACTTATTGAAAGTTAAAGTTGAAGCAAGACAGTGAATATCTTTTCAGAATTATTCATTGCGTTGACCGTGGGAAGTATTTTGCAAAAGAATAGTCATCAGTGCTATTGAACACTCATGCGTTCGTTCCTCCTCTGCTGTTCTCTGTATTCATTACTACGACATGTCCAAGTGATGCGGGGGCACTCATTCAAATTTAATCAATTTGATCTGTTCTGATGTAAACTGAGAAAAACATTGCATAAAATGATCACGTCTGTGCATTTAGTTCTATGTTCACATCAGGTAAAATCAACTTTGCGACCCTGCTTTTTCATATACAGTAGTGGGATGTGGTCACCTAATACAACATAAAATGGTAAATATTTTAAAATATACTTCAAAGAGATGGATGAGATAGTTTGAATTGTATTCCTGGGGAAAGGTTATGAACACGTATTATCTTGTGTGTTGTAGATACAGATAGAAAAACCTCAGTTTGAAGAAATCGAGTTTAATTCTGACCAAATTTTAAAGAATAGTCTGGTCATTTATGAAGTAATGTTCTGTCAAATAGTTAGCGCCTTATTAGCCGTGACGTCAATCATAGAGCATGTAGTATGGAAAAACAGCAAGACGTTTTTTTCAAATTCAACACATTCACGCAGTACCATGTCTGAGGTTCAGTTGAAAAATTCACTAAACAAATTGTGTACTGAAAAAAGTGTAGACATTTATTATTTGTTAACTTGGTTTTCTTTTTTCTTTTCTTCCTCCCTGGGCTGCCACCTTACCGTGGTGGAGGGGTTTGAGTGTCCCAATGATCCTAGGAGCTATGCTGTCAGGGGCTTCATGCCCCTAGTAGGGTCACCCAAGGCAGACAGGTCCTAGGTGAGGGACCAGACAAAGCGCAGCCCAAAGACCCCTTATGATGAGTTCAATTAATGGAAACAATGTTCCCTCGCCCGGACGCGGGTCACCGGGGCCCCACTCTGGAGCCAGGCCCGGAGGAGGGGCACGTTGGCGAGCGCCTGGTGGCCGGGCTTTTACCCATGGAGCTCGGCCGGGCACAGCCCGAAGAGGAGACGTGGGTCCCCCTTCCCATGGGCTCACCACCTGTGAGAGGGGCCAAAGGGGTCGGGTGCATTGTGGAATGGGTGGTGGCCGAGGGCGGGGACCCTGGCGGTCTGATCCTCGGCTACAGAAGCTGGCCATTGGGACATGGAATGTCACCTCTCTGGTGGGGAAGGAGCCTGAGCTAGTGTGTGAGGTTGAGAGGTTCCGGCTAGAAATAGTCGGACTCACCTCAACGCATGGCTCTGGCTCTGGAACCAGTTTCCTTGAGAGGGGTTGGACACTCTTCCACTCTGGAGTTGCCCCTGGTGAGAGGCGCCGAGCAGGAGTGGGCATACTTGTTGCCCCCCATCTTGGTGCCTGTACGTTGGGGTTCACCCCGGTGAACGAGAGGGTAGCCTCCCTTCGCCTACGTGTGGGGGGACGGGCTCTGACTGTTGTTTGTGCCTATGCGCCAAACGGCAGCGCAGATTACCCACCCTTTTTGGAGTCCTTGGAGGGGGTATTGGAGGGTGCGCCTCCTGGGGACTCCCTTGTTCTGCTGGGGGACTTCAACGCTCACGTGGGCAATGACAGTGAGACCTGGAGGGGTGTGGTTGGGAGGAACGGCCCCCCTGATCTGAACCCGAGTGGTGTTCTGTTGTTGGACTTCTGTGCTCGTCATGGATTGTCCATAACGAACACCATGTTCAGGCATAAGGGTGTACATATGTGCTCTTGGCACCAGGACACCCTAGGTCGCAGTTCGATGATCGACTTTGTTGTCGTCTCATCTGATCTGCGGCCGCATGTCCTGGACACTCGGGTGAAGAGAGGGGCGGAGCTGTCAACTGACCACTACCTGGTGGTGAGTTGGCTCCGATGGTGGGGGAGGATGCCGGTCAGACCTGGCAGACCCAAACGTATTGTGAGGGTCTGCTGGGAACGTCTGGCAGAGTCTCCCGTAAGACGGAGCTTTAACTCCCACCTCCGGGAGAGCTTTGAACACGTTCCGAGGGAGGCGGGGGACATTGAGCCCGAGTGGGCCATGTTCCGCGCCTCTATTGTCGAGGCAGCTTATCGGAGTTGTGGCCGCAAGGTTGTTGGTGCCTGTCGTGGTGGCAATCCTCGAACCCGGTGGTGGACGCCAGCGGTGAGGGATGCTGTCAAGCTGAAGAAGGAGTCCTATTGGGCCTTTTTGGCCTGTGGGACCCCGGAAGCAGCAGATAGGTACCGGCAGTCCAAGCGGCATGCGGCTCGGGTGGTTGCTGAGGCAAAAACTCGGGCGTGGGAGGAGTTCGGAGAGGCCATGGAGAATGACTTCCGTACGGCTTCGAGGCGATTCTGGTCCACCATCCGGCGTCTCAGGGGGGGAAAGCGGTACGCGACCAACACCATTTATGGTGGGGATGGCGTGCTGTTGACCTCAACTCGGGATGTTGTGAGTCGGTGGGCGGAATACTTCGAAGACCTCCTCAATCCTACTGGCACGTCTTCCACTGAGGAAGCGGAGCCTGGGGACTTTGGGTCGGGCTCTCCAATCTCTGGTGCTGAGGTCGCCGAGGTGGTTAAAAAGCTCCGCGGTGGCAAGGCTCCGGGGGTGGATGAGATTCGTCCTGAGTTCCTTAGGGCTCTGGATGTTGTGGGGTTGTGTTGGCTTACGCGACTCTGCAATATCGCGTGGACATCGGGGGCAGTTCCCTTGGATTGGCAGACTGGGGTGGTGGTTCCCCTATTCAAAAAGGGGGACCGTAGGGTGTGTTCCAACTATAGAGGGATCACACTCTTAAGCCTCCCTGGTAAGGTCTATTCAGGGGTTCTGGAGAGGAGGGTCCGTCGGATAGTCGAACCTCGGATTCAGGAGGAGCAGTGTGGTTTTCGTCCTGGTCGTGGAACACTAGACCAGCTCTACACCCTCAACAGGGTCCTGGAGGGTGCGTGGGAGTTTGCCCAACCAGTTTACATGTGCTTTGTGGACTTGGAAAAGGCATTCGACCGCGTCCCTCGGGGGGTTCTGTGGGGGGTACTCCGGGAGTATGGGGTACCAGGCCCTTTGATATGGGCTGTTAGGTCCCTGTACGACCGGTGTCAGAGCTTGGTCCGCATCGCTGGCAGTAAGTCGGGCTCGTTTCCGGTGAGAGTTGGACTCCGCCAAGGTTGCCCTTTGTCACCGATTCTGTTCATAACTTTTATGGACAGAATTTCTAGGCGCAGCCAAGGTGTTGAGAGGATCCGTTTTGGTGGCCTTAGAATCTCTTCTCTGTTTTTTGCAGATGATGTGGTCCTATTGGCTTCATCAGTTCGTGATCTACAGCTTTCGCTGGAGCGGTTTGCAGCCGAGTGTGATGCGGCCGGGATGAGGATCAGTTCCTCCAAATCCGAGGCCATGGTCTTGAGCCGGAAAAGGGTAGCATGCCTTCTCCAGGTCGGGGAGGAGGTCCTGCCCCAAGTGGAGGAGTTTAAGTATCTCGGGGTCTTGTTCACGAATGAGGGAAAACTGGAGCGTGAGATCGATAGGCGGATAGGTGCAGCGTCCGCAGTGAAGCGGGCGCTGTACCGGTCTGTCGTGGTGAAGAGAGAGCTGAGTCAAAAGGCAAAGCTCTCAATTTACCGATCGATCTACGTTCCCACCCTCATCTATGGTCATGAGCTCTGGGTTATGACCGAAAGAACGAGATCTCGGATACAAGCGGCTGAAATGAGTTTTCTCCGCAGGGTGTCTGGACTCTCCCTTAGAGATAGGGTGAGAAGCTCAGTCATCCGGGAGGGACTCGGAGTAGAGCCGCTGCTTCTCCACATCGAGAGGAGCCAGTTGAGGTGGCTCGGGCATCTGGTTAGGATGCCTCCTGGACGCCTCCCTGGTGAGGTGTTCCGGGCATGTCCCACCGGGAGGAGACCCAGAGGAAGACCCAGGATACGCTGGAGGGACTATGTTTCTCGGCTGGCCTGGGAACGCCTTGGGATTCCCCCAGAGGAGCTGCTCCAAGTGGCTGGGGAGAGGGAAGTCTGGGCCTCCCTACTTAGGCTGCTACCCCCGCGACCCGACCCCGGATAAGCGGAAGAAAATGGATGGATGGATGGATGGTTTGCTTTTACTAGTACTGTATGTCAGTTTTGAGGAAAAGTTGCTTTACAAATCTGAAAAAAAAAAAAAAAGTTAAAAATTCTAATAAAACAGTAGCTAGCTTGGGCTGTTCAACAAAACTGCTCTGGGGTCCACAGTTTCTGAAAGCCAGCAGCTCAGGGGCTGGAAATTCAGCAATTAAAGTTATTATGTTAATAATCCAAGTTTTACAATGATCTGTTGCCTTTTAAATTTGTTTGTTTTATTGCTTTGAATCCTGAATGCAATAAACATAACCCAAACCCAGAACCCCCAAAAACAAGTTATTTTTTAATGAAGCGGGCCGGATTGAAGTCACCCTCCAACCAGGGCCATCAGTTGAATAGCTCTGAGCTAGCCATTAAGTCAGAGAGTCAGAGTCAGAGAGTCTTTATTGTCATTTGCACCGCATGTGGTACATGTGATGAAAACGAGATTATGTACACGGGGTCCCAGTTACATCCAACAACAAATGCAAGAGAAAAACAGTAATAACATCTAGAATTAACTAAGAGAAACATCAACTAGTAATACACTAAGCCCTAATGTAGTGGAAAAACATCATTATAAACAGCAGCACAAAAATAATAATAATAATAATAATAATGTCTATTCCTGTCATCTGCGTATGTTTCCCATACACAGACGAAATTCGTCTCTGCATTTAACCCAACCACCTACCAGGTGGTGCAGTGAGCAGCCCGAAAGCGCCCGGGGAGCTGGAGAAATAGGTGTGCACTCATAGACACCCCAAGCTGGGTAGTGGCCGGGGCGCGAACCCGCGACCTTCGGGTCCGTAGTCAAAAACCCTGCCACTAGACCATCTTGGCTCCAGTCTGTATGAGCAGATGGTCACAGATGAACACAGCAACAAGAAAACAGATCAGCATCAGCATGATGTGATATTTTGCAGTGTTTATTCTTATTATTTATTTATTCATGAGTCTAACAGCCTCAGGGTAGAAGCTGTTCCTCAGTCTAGTGGTTCTACATTTGATGCTCCTCAACCTCCGTCCTGAGGGGAGTGGGGCAAAGAGTGAGTGTGCTGGGTGAGTGAGGTCTTTCATGATGCAGGTGGCTCTTTTCCTGCATCTGGAGGTGTAAATGTCTGTGATGGTGGGGAGACTGACTCCAACAGACTTCTGTGCAGCCTTCACCACTCTCTGTAGAGCTTTCCTCTCTTCAACCGTGCAGCCTCCATGCCACACGTTGATGCTGGAGCACAGGATGCTCTCCACTGTGTAACAGTCATTATATTGGTTGGTTCCCAGAGATGAGTAGGTATCACCACAAGGGGGCGCCTACTCCCTTTGTTTTCCGTTGTTGTACACTTGTACAAAAAGTAGAATTATCATTCCACGTAGTTAAAAAAAGATATAAGTGACGATGAGGGGCAGAGCGGTAAACCAATATTATTTGCTCATGTATGACAATATAATGTTTAGTACTGTGGAGAACTGGCGTTACACGGATGAAGTTTAATAAATTGGAATTGTGGAATAATTCAAAGTGCGTCCTGCTGTTTCGAGTGACTAACGGTCGCTGCTAACTTCTCCAACCTCTCACCGCACCGTCACAAATGGCGCCCGAACATAATTTGGACCTTCCCTCCTGGATACCGATTCAGCTTTGGACTGGAGGTGATTATTTTCAAGTTTTTGTGGATACAGTTTCTGAGCGGAGTACGTCGTGATCAGTGTTGAAAGTTTGCTGGAGCCATTCATTGCCCGCACCTCGCTGAACGTCGTGATGAACTGTCCCGTTTGGATTTAATTCCTGAAAGCTGCGCATCTGCTGGTCTGCTGAAGAGGACAAGACCACCGCATATTAACTAAATTAACTCACGATTGCTGAAAGCCTGGTGAGTTTTATGGATTATTTTCCAGTGGAACTCAGTCATGCGGACTATTTTGTGGGCTTCAACTTGTTGAGCTGCGGAAGGATACGGACAGACTGAGCTGCACAAACACCGTGACAGCGGAGAGCAACACACCTCTGTGAACTCTGAACTCTGTGAACTGGGTTGATTCTCTGCTTAAGAAGATTTTATATTTGGACATTACTCGCCTACGAGTCCTACTGCCAACATAAACTTAAAAGCAAAACAACCTGAACATTAAAAAAAAAAAAAAAATTGTTCACAATCCTGAGGTTTTCTGCTGTGAAAATTACATTTGCTTTGGACATTACCATAGAGGTTGAAGAAACAAAATGGCATTTAAACCAGATTTTTCTGTTTTTGACTCTGAAACGGATACTGACTTTCTTCAATTTGTACCACCACATCAGAGAACTCCAGACCTCCATCAACAGGTTCTAGAATTAAAAGATGACGTCCAGCAGCTGAGGGATGTCCTTCAAACTACATTGTCCCTACAACAGAAATTGCTGGATCATCTAGATGGGGTTAATTCCTGTGGGTCTGGTGGACTTTCTACACAACAGCCTCCTGCACCTCCTATAGCCACCTCAACACCATATGTGCCTCCTGTGAATGTGGATAAACCATGCCCTTATCCTGGAACTCAGAGGGACCTGCATAGCTCTTTCCTACAGACTCATTCAGCTGAGCTAACCAACACCACAAGAGTGATCGCTGCTGCACTACATCACGCCAAGCTGGAACCACCAGTATTTGCTGGGGATGGGGAAGTGCAGGCAGAGGACTGGTTACAGGCTGTGTCAGCATACAAGTCCACTCTGAATTTAACAGATGTCCAGATTCTGAATGAGTTGCCTCATTTTCTAACAAAAGAGCCTCGTAAGTGGTTTAACGCCCTTAGTACACACATTAACTCATGGGGGCGCTTCTGCCAACTTTTCAGAACAGTCTTTCTGCCCACTGACAACCAAGAAAGAATTCTCAGAGGCATACTAGACCGGGTTCAGTCAGTTGATGAACCACTCCCAACATTTGTAGCTCATATGTTGAGTGAGTTTAACAAACTAAGTTGCCCACCACCCGAAAAAGAGCGTATTCAACTAATATGTAAACATTCACTTGAAAAATACAGGGTGGCACTGTATGGCTCACCTGTGTCTTCTGTGATGGAGTTGCTGCTCAGGGCTCATGAATTACATGCTGTGCTGGGACCTGATAGCCAACAGAACCTTCAAAAGAGACACTGGAAGCAGCAGAGAGCTGAGCCACACTGTTATAAGTGCTCAAATCCTGGATATACATCAAAAACGTGTCCTGCTTGTAATCAGGGCCATGTTCAACAACATGTGCCAGCCCGGTTCCATAATGAGCTCACTCCCACTACTTCTTTGGACACACCTGAAGCTGAAACAGACAATAGAAGCTTCAGTCCATCTGTAGATGCAGCACCCCAAAGGCCATCGGGAAACTTCAGGGGGGGGAGGATATTTCGTCGAGGCAATCCTCCCTCCAGACGTTAACTGAGCCTCACCTTTCCACAAGTGAATTCCACATTCTTGGTCATGTGGAGGACAATGATTCTACTGCCACCTGGAACACCCCATTTAAGACTAAGCTGAACTTTAATGGAACCTGCATCGAGGCGACTCTGGACACAGGCGCTTCACTTTCGGCTGTGCGTGCAGATCTCATTGAAGTTAATAGGATTGGTCCACAAAAAATACGTCAGTGGCAGGGTCCGCCAGTGAGCCTAGCGGACAACGCTCCTTGCCTTCCAGATGGTGTGGCTTGGCTAAGTATTGGCTTTATGAACAAGCGCTTTTATCAACGCTTCGCCATCATCCAAAACCTGTCTTCCCCTTTCATATTAGGGATGGACTTTATGATGAGAGCCTCAGTAACCATCCATATACCGACAAGGACAGTTTTTATTGATGACAGTCCCTGTCCTGCCTTGGATGAAAATGAGGACCACAGTCTTGACCTTTTTCCTGCTGAACAGACTGTTATGTCACTGAACATTTTGTCAGACACTATGGAGTCAAAAGTGGCTGAGGCGAGCCTGGAGGAAACACAAAAATCAGATCTGTATGATCTTCTTTCCCACCACAGCTCCACCTTTGATGGACATCTTGGACACACTACAAGGGCGGAACATGTGATCGATACTGGAACCGCCAAGCCCATAAATCTTCCCCCTTATCGCTCATCGCCAACAAAAAAACGTTTAATCGAGGATCAAGTGCAACAAATGCTGGAGGACAACATAATTGAACCCTCTACCAGTCCATGGGCTGCTCCAGTGGTGATTGTGAATAGACCTGGTTCTGATCCAAGATTCTGCGTGGATTATAGAGGTTTAAACCAAGTCACACAAAAGGACTCCTATCCATTACCACGAATTGATGAATCCCTCGACTTTCTGGCAAGAGGAAAGTACATCTCAACCCTGGATTTGGCTCGAGGATATTGGCAAGTTGCTGTTTCAGAGGAATCCCGACCAAAAACAGCTTTTGTGTCTCACTGTGGCCTCTACCAGTTCCGTGTGCTGCCGTTTGGGTTATGCAATGCGCCAGCAACATTTCAAAGGCTCATGAACTCTGTGTTGGCGGGCCTGATCTACAAAACATGCGCTGTGTACCTAGATGACATTGTGGTGACATCTCCCACATTCGAGCAGCACTTAAAAGATTTGGAGGAGGTCCTGAACAGACTTGAGGCCGCTGGCCTCACGCTAAAACTGAAAAAATGTCAGTTCTGTCTGAGTGAGTTCACATTTTTGGGTTATCGCATCACACCTGCAGGCATAAAACCTGACCATGATAAAATAAAAGCGGTCATTGATTTTCAGTCACCATCTACAGTAAAACAGGTCAGACAGTTCCTTGGACTCACTGGCTATTATCGGCGCTTTGTCCAAGATTATGCACGGCATGCTGACCCACTCCATAAGCTCACACAGAAGGACACTGTTTTTCACTGGGATGGCAACTGTCAGCAAGCCATGAATGTTTTAAAAGACCGAATCACGTCAGCCCCCGTGTTAAGATTTCCAGACTTTGCTAGACCCTTCTATGTTCATGTTGATGCCTGTGACCTAGGATTGGGCGCTGCTTTGATGCAAAAAGATGAAGAGGGCCGAGACATTGTAGTGTCGTATGCAAGTCGTTCTCTACACAAGGCTGAGAAACCATACTCAACCCCTGAAAAAGAATGTTTGGCCATCATTTGGGCTCTGGAACACTTCAGACCATATGTTGAGGGCCTTCACGTGACTGTTTTCACAGACCACAACAGCCTTAGGTGGCTCATGTCCCGTCCAAACCCTTCTGGCCGGCTGGCTAGATGGTCTTTGAGACTACAAGACTTTGACTTTTCAATTGTTCACAAGCCGGGACAACACAATGCAGTTCCTGATGCTCTTTC
>JBBPBX010003959.1:0-23726 GCA_038048925.1 Garcialebias charrua
GTGTACAGTAATAGAAAACTGATAAACTACTGGAAGTATTGAAGGGATGTTTATCATGTTTACTGGTGTTCTAATAGGGTTGTCAAACTAATCAATATTTTGATATCAGTGTTTACTAAATGGCAAATAAAACAATATTAATTTAAACCTAAGTTCATTCTCAATATTCCTAATATATTTCTAATATTTATAAATATTACTCCTAATATTAAGTTATATTAATTTCACTTAAGAAATAAAACTAATTTTGCTGTAAACACTAAAAGGAGCTTCAGTATAATATGGAACTCTTTAATTCAACTTATCTGAGTTTATTTACAAAGTCCAGAGCAACCTCAAAAGAATCAATGAAGAACTGACATACTTGTCTCATAGATACAACAGATAGCAATTATCCTGAGACCTGTGATAACTTATCTAAAACTTCTTCAGATCCATCACTGTCAAACTGTATCTTGATTAACCAAGACAAACAATCCTTATCTCATTCAGAAGACTAAATCCTTTACTGCTATTGTTTTACAGCTTTTAGAACTTCTTTAGAAAGAATTAAATAAAAAAATGGTACAAAGATCGAGTTCTTGTACATTTTTTATTTGTAACCGTAACAAAATTTCTATAATACGCTAGATTTCCAAGTCTCTACCAAATGAAGATGTTCAAAACATGCAAGCATGTCACTGTAAATGAGTATCAAGCTGGGCAAGAAGAAAACTTTTCCACATTATTACATTTTTTTTTTTTATGTGGCCATCATTTTTTAGCAGTAAACCACTGTGAAAACTAATTAAACACCTGTTGTTTGGACACAATTTAACATAATATGCACCTCACCGATTTTCTGTAAGGCAGCACAGAGTGGATTTTCTAGGTACTTGCAGTAGTGACAAAGTTTTGCTGTATTTTTCAACCACTTTCTGCATCGACATAGATTCTCTAGAATAACAAAATTCTGTGGTGGATCTGGTATTGAACTAAAAAGAGACTATATTTGTAACGCCAATTTAGAGTTTTGTGGTTCTCTGAGGTCAAATGTGCTTCATTTGTGCATTTATCGATCACTGCCTCAGAACAGCCAAAACTCTTTACAGACAGAAACAATGCTTTCTCTTTTTCACATGGACAGAGGTCTCCTCCCTCCCATCTAGAGTACCCCTGACCCTAAACACAACGTATGCACATTACAACACACACACACACACACACACACACAAAGTGAGATTCACTCTCGAGAGACGGTTTTATTACATGGGGATTACGAAAAGAAATGTTTTAATCAAGTGCCGCAGACAGCTGCAGACCGCAAGGCGAGAAAATGGCAATGATGTGGTTCATCAGGCATTGTAGAAACACATCGGGAGGCCAATATATGTGCACATGTAGCTTCCTGTTCATTATGTCCAGCTGTGGAGGATTGAAAGTTTTTACTAAAGACAAAGATTGAGGGATTCAATTCACAGACTTCTAACCTGATATTATACAGTGGTGCTTGAACATTTGTGAACTCTTTAGAATGTTCTATTATTTTTGCATAAATTTGACCTAAAACGTCAGATTTTCACACAAGTTCCAAAAGTAGATAAAGAGAACCCAGATAAACAAATTACCGTAGACAAAATATTATACTTAGTCATTTATTTATTGAGGAAAATGATCCAATATTACATATTTGTGAGTGGTAAAAATATGTGAACCTCTAGGATTATTATAATTTGAAGGTGAAATTAGAGTCAGGTGTTTTCAATCAATGGGTGTTGATCAGGTGTGAGTGGGCACCCTGTTTGATTTAAAGAACAGGATCTATCAAAGTCTGCTCTTCTCAACATGTTTGTGGAAGTGGATCATGGCAGGAACAACAGAGATTTCTGAGGACCTCAGAAAAAGAGTTGTTGATGTTCATCAGGCTGGAAAAGCTTACAAAACATCTCTGAAGAATTTGGACTCCACCAATCCACATTCAGACAGATTGTGTACAAATGGAGGAAATTCACGACCACTGATACCCTTCCCAAGAGTGGTGGACCAACAAAGATCACTCCAAGAGCAATGTCTGGAATAGTTGATGTCACAAAGAACCCTAGGGTAACTTCTAAGCAGTTGAAAACCTCTCTCACATTGACTGATGTTGATGTTCATGAGTCAACCATCAGGAGAACACTGAACAATAATGGTGTCATGGCAGGGATGAAGAAGAAATGCACTGCTCTCCAAAAAGAACATAGCTGCTCATCTGCAGTTTGATAAAGATAACAAGAACAAGCTGTGTAGAAGAACCTTATCCCATGTGTGAAACAGGGTGGTGGTAATGGACCTTACCAAGCTCCGCCCAGAAACGCCCCCTAAGCTCCGACCGGTCTGCATGTCTCCCAAGCAGCAGCATTACTTTCAATGTAAACATGGCGTCGACTGACTCTGCAGGGTATTTCTGAGTCGAATAGTGTATCATTTCTGCCAGATTCCAACAAAATATCAGCAATGACAATGGACAGGGGAACCAACAAGTTCATGTTATTTATTTTTTTGGACGTTATCAAGTTGTTTGAGCCACGCGATGCCTCCAACAGTGTGCACGTCACAGCTAATGCTACCGTCTGATGAGGAAAACAGCAGCTCACATGCTCAGCATTAATACAGCTGTGGACAGGATCACTGATGCCTATTGTCCTGCAAGGCTGGGTAAGTCAGGCATTCATGGTTTTGAGGGTTACTTTTGAAATCAGTGATTTCTATTGTTGGCAAAAGTTTGTGTGCCTTGGTCGCAAAGCTAATGCTAACTGTAATCTCCATTCATTCCTTAAGTGGTTGGTTAGCCGTTGCTGCTTTAGCTGCTAAACACGCCGACAGCGACTTTTGTGAGGGCTAACGAGCTCAGCCGTTCGGTGTGTTAGTTAAAATCCAGCCTTCGTGTCACGATTTTGTGCAGTTTTAGGTGAAATCGACAGTAGAGCTCGTTGTGTTAGCTAGCTCATGTGGAGTTAGCAGAGCTGTTTCTTCCCAACTTCCAGGACGTTCAGTGAACTGTGGCTTTCTCTCATCGTGACCGCGTGTTGTTAACTAGCAGGTTTCAAAAGCAGGTCAACCCTTCTCTGCTGGTGAAAGAAATAATTGTTCAGTTTTGTGGTCGTGCACAAGCTTTGATCCAAGCAAGGCATTCAGTTTCACATATAGGGAAACGGTGAATTTTACTTCCACAAATACGGTCAGGGTACCTGACATCTCCTGTACAGATACCCCACTGACGGTGGAGGACCATTTTTCCAGCCCTGACGCAAAAAAATTCTGCACGTATGCTAGCTAGCAATGTAAGTAGCATGTGGTGCCGGTCTCACAAACGCTACCGTAGCGTTTGTTTTGTGAGACCGGCACGCACGTGGAAGCTGCGCTGTGACGTGTTATGGGCATTAGCCAATGAAACGTGGCCCTGTGGGCGGAGCTTGGTAAGGTCCATATCATTGCTTGGGCCCGTTTTGCTGCATCTGGGCCAGGACGGCTTGTCATCATTGATGGAATAATGATTTCTGAGTTATATCAGAGAACTCTAAAGGAAAATGTCAGAACATCTGTCCATGAACTGAATCTCAAGAGAATATGAGTCATGCAGCAAGACAATGACCCTCAGCACACAAGTGGTTCTACCAAAGAAAGGTTCAAGAAAAATAAAGTTCATGTTCTGGAATGGCCAAGTCAAAGTCCTGACCTTAACCCAATCCAGATGTTGTGGAAGGACCTGAAGCAGCGGTTAATGTGAGGAATCCACCAACATCCAGAGTTGAAGCTGTTCTGTATGGATGAATGGGCTAAAATCCCTCCAAGCCGGTGTGCAGAACTGATCAACAGTTACCAGAAACATTTAGTTGCCGTTATCGATGCACATGGGTTAACATGGTACATTAACAGTTAATGTTTCCTGTGTAGGGGGTACAGCGGTGATCAGTTTTACTGATTTTACCTGTCCACCAGATGTAAATTGAGCAGGGTTTAGACTGACACAAATTATCATCAAAATTCACGGGTTCTCTCTTTTTCAGGATTAATCAATAAATTGTGTGACCAGCTGATAAGATGTAACAAGCATGAAACGTTAATTTATGTTGATTCACCAGGAGATGAATCATTTATTAACAGAATCATAAAATTTACATCATAACATGTACATTGATTGAACGATCAGATTGTTATAATTACTCGTCAGCAGATTAATTATAGACAACAGAAACAAGTAAATAAGAGGACATATTACTTATATCTGAAGGTTCTTATTACTTAAAATTTAGTTACCAGCTTAGGATGAGGGAGAAAGTTAAAGTGAGTAGTAAGATGTAAGAGAAGTTTAAAGAGTGAGGGAGTTTATCTTGAAAGTTTAACCAGGAAATGGCACACTCTTCAGGCGAAGTCAAGCTGAACGCCGGTACCCATGGGTAATATCGACTTTTACCTGGTGAATACCTCAGTCTCAGCTCCGGTAAAGGGCCAGCATTAAACGTACACTGGATCGTCTGTCCAGCCACGTCCTAACAGGTTTCCCTGCGTGCTCCCAAAAGCGTCCCAGCCGTCCGCATCAAGCGGCCAAAGCAGCAGCTCTGTTCCGGTCTGGTTTCAAGAAAAGATATCCCAGAAAGGAAATTTCATTAAGAACTTGAGCTTTTTAGCTCTGTTGAATTTATGGCGGCTTGCCATAAATTCTCAGCTGATAAACCAGTCTTTGACTCATGACTGCAGTTTATCCAGCTTAAAGAGAAAGGTTTACATCCCAGCTTCCTCGAGAACTGAAGACTTCCAGCAGAACTCAAAGTTCCAGGAAGCTTAGAACTCCTAAAAGAGGATCTGAGATCAGATGACTTGCTCCTTCCCGATTGGTCATTTCAATCAGAGAGTGGGAGGAGATTAGTTGATGTCAGGTGAATGTCAACAAGAAATGTTTTGAAGAACAGAGAAGAAGTTGTTTAGAATGAAGACAGAGAAACAGATTAGACTAGAGCCACTAAGATTAAATGTTTTCTAACTTAAAAACAAAACTGAAAGTTCAGTCTGACATATACTTGACTTTAGGCATAGTTCTTGACTCACCATCATAGTGCAAAATAAACCAGCATTATAACACATGATCAATAAAACATTGTAGAATACAACACTGTTCATATGAATAACACAAGGTTATGCTTTGATTAGATTTGAATTAGACCAAAATCAAAGAATAAAGAGAGTCTCCTGTGATTTAATTTAAACTAATAAAATAAATCAGTGTTCAGTTCTTCCACTGCAGGCTATCAGAGAAAAAGTACCTCACTGAGGGACTCCGTGATAAGGTGTGTCCATTACAGTACAGTCTCAGAGACCAAGGTCTGGACCACTACATTCCCCCCTTTTGGAAGTCATCGCCCGTCCATGGGGATGAGTTCCACCATGAAAGGATACCACCCATGTCTCTGATCTTGATGTAAACCAGCAAATGGAAAACAAAAACAAAAGTAATACCCATATTGCTTATAGGTAATGCCATACAGTTTGTTGGTAATTCCATACTGTTTGTAGGTAATTCCATACTGCTTGTAGGTAATCCCATTGCGGCCAACTCATAAAACCTACAAGGAGTTCAATAACTCCACAGGAGACAAAGAGACAAAGATCTCACAAACTCACAGACTTCATGGGAAAATAGGATCGTCCAAGCAGAAGTTGATAAACTAAATCAGTTGTTAAAAGAAAAAACTACAACAAGAACTTAGAAACGCTAAGTCTAAAACCCACAACAAAAACTAACCTTAACAACCGTTTAAATCCACGGGATTTAATTTCAGATTGGTTATAAAGTTGAGACCTGTTTTTTAGTGTGTGTTGCATGTTGGGGTCTGACGACAAGAGTGGGTTGCAGCAGTGAAGCATGGTTTTCTAGTTGCTTAATTATTACTTTTGTCATTGCTTGAGATATTGTATTGGTTCTGAACACTCCCAGCCAAAAGAGGTTTTGTATTAATGTTAGTTAAAGACTACAATGGATTTGACCATGCCAATATGCTGTTAATTTGTTAAACCTCAATCGTTAAAGAGACATTTTAGATTAATGCTACCTTAGGTACTGTAATCTACACTGATCCCACATCTTTCCAAATTTAGCCTACTCAAACAATTCTATTCTAAGGTTACCTAAATTTTTTAAATGAGCCTTGCTATGGACTCCAAAATTTTAAAGGTAAAAAAACCAAAAACTAAAGGACAACAGACAATCAAACCAAACTATATTTTCTTTTTCTATGATAGATCTAACTTTAACAAGTTATGAATGGAGGAATAGTTTGGAAGAAGAGGCCTTCGTTACAGAAGCTCTCCTGAACCTTATATAGATGTAGATCCCTATATCTAACTTTACAGCATGACCCACCCTTAAGTGGTAATTGTAGCTGATCTAAATCATGATAGCTTGCATAACAGGTGCATATAGGTAAGGCTTAATGTAATATTCCAATCATAAGTCCACCTAAAACCACATAGAACCAGAGTGGCACAGACTGGAAACCATCCAGCCAACAACCTTTGATGTAGGGACCTGCAACTCCAACGCTGGTCTTCAATAACTATTGATCAGTCCTGCACATCAGCTTGGAGGATTTTTTTTTAATAATTCTTTATACATTTCATAACCTAAAAACAAATTATATATTTACAACAATTATATTTACAACAATATTTATAACAACAAAAAGAAAAGAAAACCAATACAATGAAATGAAAGGTAGCAGAGAGAAGAAAATTGTTCTTATAATATCTGCCCCTTTTTTCTCAAATAAAATTCAAACAATAACATTATTCAGTTAATACAATAAATTTTAGCCCATTCCTCCATACAGAACAGCTTCAACCAGGTACTGAAAGCAAAAGTTCACATACTTTTATAACTCACTATGTAATATTGGATCTATTGGATCATTTTCCTCAATAAATAAATGACTAAGTGTAATATTTTTGTCTCATTTGATTAAGTGGGTTTTCTTTATCTACTTTTAAGACTTGTGTGAAAATCTGATGTTTTAAGTCAGATTTATGCAGAAATGTAGAACATTCTAAACACTTCAAACTTTCAAGCACCAGTGTATTTATTCTGCAAAACTTCACCTTTAGCCCTTGGCATCTCAAGTTAGCATGACAGTTAAATGACGCACAAGCCATTCATTTTTTTTAATTACATTACTCATGTTTGGCATTTCTTTCCCCCAAAACCTTACATCTTCATACTTTTTTTCTTTTTTTTCTGAAACAGCTTTCAGGTTTTTAACCACAAATTGTACCGTTAACTAAAGCTTATGTACTTTTTTCTCTGTAGAAATACAGATTTTCATTGTACCTCACAGTTTATTTCCTTCACAGATTTGTTTCAAGGAAGCAATAGAGTGGTACTTAGGTCCATGAGAGGGGAATAAAGACATAGGAATGCACACTACTGGAGATGATAATCCATTCATCCTTCCCCAGTTCCCACTGTTTACCCTCCCTCAAGCTTTAGTTCCTCAGATGACTGAGTCAGGAAGAGTCTTTCAGCCAACTGAAATCTTCAGTTGCTCACAAATCTACTATCTTGGCTTGTACAACCAAATACATTTTACAGTCAAGTTAAAACATAATAAATATTATTGGACAGAATGCAAATGCAGAGTAAAATATAAACATCTAGGCTCAATGAAATATTGATACATATAAATAAATATGACATATAAATACCATATGTCACAATAATTAGAGAACGCCAGCTGAACAGTAGCATAACTTGATTTCCTTGACCTTTGACGTGACTGAATGCTTGGAAAAAAACATACCGGTAGGTCTATTAGAACAATAATGTTAGTCACCACAGATATAAGCCTCAGGCATTTTTCTCTAAAGCAACAGTGCTCAACACATCCATTGATCTCAATGAACCATAAAAACCAAATGAAAATGTCCGACACCAGACGCAAAGAAGAAAAAAAATTCTTCCTGAAGAGTTGGCCAAAACACTTTACAGACTGTTCCACACAAAAATTTCTTACTTTGCAGCTCACAATTCTTTACATTCAAACAGCTCAGAGGAAAAGGTGGAACAACATTACATCATGTGCCAGCCTGGGGTTTTAATACACACCTGTTAATACATAAAGCTGACTTTTTGCAGTTTCTGTTCACATCTTTTTAGCTGATCATGTGAACATTTTGTTCCCTTCCTGAAAACATTCCTGTGTTTCTTTAGAGCATGGAATAAAGGAATAACAGTCACCTTATGATGTTTTCTCACCTGCTTTCATTGCAAAACCACAACTCAAAGTTGATCATAATGATAGTGACCACAAGCTCATTTCAGGTGATTCAACTGTATAATTACAAACCCATCTTTATATGCATTTCAAAAGCCATTGGGTCTTAAGAAAACACGTGCTAATGGTAACACAACTTTAGCATCACACTGATTTTTTGTTTTCGCAATATAGAAGTTGACAAAGCAGCTGAATTCACTACTTTTTTCCAATCACTGGTAGTCACTAATGTCTAATATATTAAAAAAGTTTGGCTAGTTTAAAAAACATGACAGCCACAGCCAGTCTTGTCATCAATGAATGTTTATGTGAGGTTGCTAAATTTAACATGGATCTCTTTTTAAACAAACTCAAAAGTGTTTGTTGTCCTGTTCTTGGCTGGACTTGAGGACACAGACCAGGAGCAGCTACGAGTAACTCTGAGCAGGAGTAATGAGGCATTACAATCACACCAGAAGCCTCGTGCCTCAAATGCCTACAAGCAGAGTTCATAAATCACAGCACGTGCTAATCTAGGGTCTAGACTACTAGTCCAGACACTGACACACTTCTCAACTTCACATTAAAAAAAAGCAATCTTACAGGTAGAGCTAAAAACTGCACTCAACTGGAGGAAATGTAAAAGACTTGGACCAATAATGAGATACCAGGGGGAAACTAACATTATTTTCTATGCTACCATTCTAAATGCATGTCTGCTTTCTGAGGCTGTATAACATGCACCTGTAATGCCACATTCTTAAAGAAATTATCCCCTCAAAAATAGCTATGCAAGTAATAGGGGCTTCTAAAACTGCCACATAAAAGCTGGCGTGGGCCTGAATTATGGCCTGCAATGCGACGAACCACACCAAGCTGCTGCTGGTTAGTTGGTTGGTTGGTGGGCCACAGCCAGTTGCCATATGCTGCTGCCGTCAGGTGGCCTTGCACGAGGAATATTATACGGTGTGAGCGCACATCTGTGTGCATGTGTGTATGTGTCTGAGTGAGAGTGGGGTAAAGTTTTGGGTAGATCGATGCAGGTGGCACTTTTAACATCCCCCTTCCTCCTCCCATTTCACAAGTTTTCTAAAAGGATTGAGAGCAGAGGAGCAGGCACTGATTGAATATGGAATAAAAGGCCCAATTTAACTAGCTGAGACGTGTGACCATGAGGGTTGTGAGGTGCAGTGACATACGTTTGCTTTCACAGGTATTCTTAATTTAAAAAATAGAAGAGAGACTTGGGGAAAAAAGGGTTAATTCCCCTGATTGTCTTGATTTATCCAAGATCATCTTGAGTTATTCATGTTCAAATTGAGTTCTTTGTTTCCACTGTCACCAACTAAACAGAATCTGCTGGCATCCTGAGTTAAATAGTTTTTACTAATTGGCTTTTTTTGGTCCTGGTTGACTTTAAGGGGAACGCCTTCACAACTATTACACATCAACTTCATTTGTTTTTGTCAGACTGACAGATTTATCTCCAATAATGACCATTTCATTCAAAGGGATTATATTTACAGGATTTCAGCTCGTGGTCATTTCATACTACGTATTGTTCATTTTTTATCATTTATTAAATTACATTCATCACAGTAGTTATACTTCTCAGTATGGTTCTAAATATAATCAAGTTTAGCTCACACAAGCAGACAAAATACATTGTTTATGCAAAAACACTGCATAGAATTGAATTTTACAAATATTTATGATAAAATATGAACACCTGAAACTGACTCTCAAAGAGAATGTTCTGAGTGTGGGGGTAAAATTAAAGCTAAACGGAGACACACGTCTCTGCTTTAATCTGGGGCTTATAAATATTAGTCTTTTAGCGTTAATATTAATAGTTTTTTTTATTATCTGACTGTATGATTGTTTTATGATGCGTAATGTATGTGTACAACTTTTATTATGTTACTTTTATTCGTTTTAATCACTTTTATTATCTGACTGTATGATTGTTTTATGATGTGTACAGCACTTTGGTCCTGTGGGTGTTTAAAGTGCTCTATAAATAAAGCTGCTATGATATGGTTAATATTGTTTAATTATAAAAACTAAAGCAGCAGAAACAGCTGTCTCATTTGGTGACATGTGAAAGTTGAACATGTCTGTATGATGATGATGCTCCAAACACATTAACATTTAATACAAAGTTAGATTTTTGATGCAAACGTCTCAGGGAGGGCAGGGAACAGTGTGGGAGGAGGGTTGGGGTGACTGTCTCAGGTATCTCCCCTGAGACTTGAGCTTTCTTGTGATGGAAAGAGAAAAATAAACTGTTCAGACATTTGTAATCCCTCTTGAGGCAGGGCAGAAAACCCGAGTGTGGATTGGGGAAGGGACAAAAAGAGCAGAGGGAACCAGGTCGTAAGAACAAGATAATATTGTCTTTTTTTTTTGCATAAGACTTCTAGGTGCCATTTGTCAACAGGTAACCACCAGCTGACAGATTATTTGTCTGGAGAAGAAGTCAAGAAAGTCAAAACCATCTGCAGTTCTTTGACAGGTTTAAGTCCAAACTAATAGGAGGAAATAGATTCCCAAGGTGGTGATCTGGCACAGGTTTTCTGCTTTAACAGGCACTTTGACTGCGAGGTGTGAGAGAGAGGGCACAGGTTGAGCCTGTGTGTGTGTGGTTTCCAAATGCAGCAAGTTACTGAAGATGGTGATTGAGTGGATTATGTTTAGGCTGTTTTTTTTACTTTGTAATATGGACAAAACACAAGATGAAGGCATTCAGCATGCTGGAAGAAGATCAAAGCAAAAGCTTTATGAACTCAACTTCATTTTAAGAAAACGTTGGTGGTGCAACGATGTATAGATTTCATTTAAAAAGCATAATTCACTGGAATATATTCAACAGTAAAAAAAAAGCTAAACCCAATGAATATTATTACCACACACACACACACACACACACACACAGAGAATGAGAGCAGACCATCTAATATTGCCTTCATTTTATTCTCTCTCCATCAAGCAGCATAGTCCTTCCATCCATCTCCCTTCACTTTTTATTTAATGTAATCACTTCTGACAGTCCAGGTTACTTATTACTGTATTAATCTGACTCTTTATTGTCACATCTCATCTTTGTCTATACTGTATTCATAAATAACAGAAATTTACTTGAACATTTCTCATTTTATTTTTTTATTTTCTTCAACCACATTGTTGTTTTTCGAACTGTAGAAAATAATTATTGAGAACCTTTACACAATAAAACAAATGCAGTGACACACACACACACACACGACACAAACAGTTAAGCACACAACTTGTTGTAGTATGTTGTGGAGTATACTTGAGATGTTACAAACTCACCATAATGCAGGCATCTGAATGAGCTTCACATAGACTGCGGTGCTGAAGGAAGGGATGATGGAGATGGGAGGTAAGAAGCAGCCTGTGCTGTCTTGGCATGTCAAGCCTGCCTGGAATCCAAACACCTGCAAACACAAGCATTTAAAATGACAAATGCTGCAAAGATTACAAAAAAATTAGATTTGTACAATCTCATCATTTTAAAGATTGCATAATTTGATGTATTCACATATTTGCTGTAAAATCTAATTCAGTTGTTTCCTCAAAACTTAATATTAAATGTTGTGTTGTCTTCAAGCTAAACTACGGTAACCAAAAAGATTTACTTGTTTCAAAATGTGTTTGGAGTTTGAATAGTTTAGGATTAAAGATGTGCGTGTGAGTAACTAGCAGTTACTCAAAGCTTAAAAAAAAAAGAATGAACTAACAAAAACAAAACAGAATGTTAAAGTTTTTTTTTTTTTTGCTGCAGTCTATGTGCCAACACAGCAGAGGTGTGCTAAGAATAGGCTGCTGGTTTGTTGTGAAATTTTCATGCAGCTTTCAGTAACGATGCACGCACAGTATGAACACACAGCAGGTTTGTTGTTCAGAGTACTTAATGCTAATTAAAATATATGTAGGCCTATTATCTCCCTGTGATGGACTTGCAACCTGTCCAAGCTGTACCCCGCCCCTCGCACAGTGATTTCTGGACATGGGCACCAGCGACCCCCGTGACCCAAAATGGAAGAAGTGGGTATGGGTATGGATGGATGGATGGATGGCCTATTATCTTAGGATACTTATATTTTGTTTCTATCTCACTTTCCACTTGCATGCTCCAAATGTAACTTGATAAAAATGTAACCTTTAAAAAAATGTTCACCACCTAACACAGAGTTAAAGAAAAACATTTGCTTCCTAACATTTTCTTTTTGTAAACCATGGGTGTCATTTTTTTATTATTTTTTGGTCAAAACTGTCAAGATGAAAATACTCGCCACAAAAATGTGAAATTATCATAAAAGAAGCATCCATATTTTGGGGGATTTTGTTTTAGAACTCAATGTGAACAATATTTAGGAGAAAGGACTAAAATGTACACATTTTTGGTGGAGAATGAATTCTAAATGGTTGTAGATTCAAAACATAAACACATGTACAGTACATACATATTTTTATTTATTATTATTATTTATTGTTCTTTTTCTTGTGCTTAGAAAACTCATTATAGTCTATTCTCAGAAACAAAAGTATGATATGAGTAACTGTTCCTTAGAAACAGTCACTAGAAGAGAGTCAATCGAAGTACTGAAAAATCAAAGAGCTGGCAGTCGCTCAGATTCATTTAGATTTGAAGTGACTAATTTAAAAGTTGATCAACTTGTATGTACCTGTACATTCTGCCACTTTATATTCATTTAAAAAAAAGACGCATTTCCTTCTATTGCATTTCTTCTATCGATTATAAAATCAACTGGAACTTCTTTTCTTTGAAAACACTTGTTATATTTAGCCAAGTGTTATAAATGACCTTTACCCTCACTAGGGTCCTTGAGGGGTCATGGGAGTTTGCCCATCCAGTAAACATCTGGTGTTTTGTGGACTTTGAGAATGCTTTTGACAGTGTTCCTCCAGGTACACTGTGAGGAGTGCTCCGTGAGTATGGGCTGTTTGGCCCCTATACAAGCGGTGCGAGAGTTTGGTTCACATTGCCGGTAGTAAGTCGGACCCCTTCATGGTGGGAGTTGGACTCCGCCAGAGCTACCCACTGCCACAGATTCTGTTCTTCTCCACTCGTTGCAGATTATGTTGTCCAGTTGGCAGCATCATGCTGTGATTTTCCAGCTCTCACTGGAGCGGTTTGCAGCCGAATGAAGCGGCTTGGATGAGAATCAGCACCTCCAAGTCTGAGGCCGTGGTCCTCAGTCAGAAAAGGGTGGACTGCTCTCTTCAAGTCGAGGGTGAGGTTCTGCCTCAAGTGGAGGAGTTCAAGTATCGTGGGGTTTGGTTCATGAGTGAGGGAAGAATGGAGCGTGAGATTGACAGACGGATTGGTGCAGTGTCTGCAGGATTGTGGACTCTGTGCCGGTCTGTTGTGGTGAAGAGGGAGCTGAGCTGTAAAGCAAAGCTCTGTTTTCCTGTTGGTCTACATTCCTACCCTCAACTATGGTCACGAACTCTGGATAGTGACTAAAATAATGAGATGTGGATACAGGCGGTTGAAATGAGTTTCCTCTGCAGGGTAGCTGGACTCTCCCTTAGAGATAGGGTGAGAAGTTCAGTTATCCAGGAGAGCCTTGGAGTAAAACCGCTTCTTCACATCGAAAGGAGCCAGTTGAGGTGGTTCAGGCATCTGGTAAGGATGCTCCCTGGGCACCTCCCTAGGGAGGTGCTTCTGGCATTTCCGACTGGGAGGAGACTCCGGGGAAGACCAAGGACATGCTGGAGAAAATAAGTGGTCTCTTGGTTGGCCTGGGAACACCTTGGGGTCCTCCAAGAAAAGCTGGAAGAGGGAGGGAGGGAGGGAGGGAATGTAAAAAAAAAGTCACATTTTTGTCATCTGTGTACGTTTCCCATACAAGACGAAATTTGTCTCTGCATTTAACCCAGCCACCACCAGGTGGTGCAGTGAGCAGCCATAGAAAGCGCCCGGGGAGCTGGGGAAATAGGTGTGCACTCATAGACACCCCAAGGTGTGCAGTGGCCGGGGTTCGAACCTGGGTCTTTCGGGTCCCAAGTCGGCTGCCCTGCCTCTACACCATCTTGGCCCCTTAGGATACTTATATCATAACATAGGAAGTGCAGATTTTTAAGGAGGGAGGGAGTCAGTCAGTCAGTCAGTCAGTTGATTGGACGGACGGTCGGACAGATGGTCCAAAAGTCTACTTTTAGGCAGAACTCAAAGATCTGTGGTGCTTTGTACCATGAAATATAAAAAAATAATTAAATATGGCCAAAGGATTGTAATGTTTTTTAAAACTGCTCATTTAGAGAAGATTTCTTTAATCTGTGTTGTGGCTAAACCTAAAAATTTTAATTTATTTTTTAAACTTGCCAGTAAATTTACAGAAGGTCTACATCTGCATCAACCTTTTAAGCCTGCAGGCCAAAATGATGCCATCAGTCTTTTGCAGGCACGTGACATTTTGCACTCCCGGTCGCCATATTGTATGGACACCGGTTCATTTAAACAGAGGAAGTCCATGCCTTAGCTGCTACCTCGTAAGGATCAATGTTGTTAATTGAAGCTAACTTCACCATGTAACGTTCTCTGGCTTCAAGGTTGAGTTTCTCTCTATAAGGCTTCTGCTCATTTTTATATTTAGTTTGCCTTTTGCTGATGTTATTGTTCTGTATCGCACTGTGTTTAACATGGACTTCCCTGTTTAAATGAACCGGTATACACCCAACATGGCGACCGTAAGTGCAAAAAGACATGAGCCGTGACGTCACGTGCAAAAGACCGATTCTTAAATTGCAGTCGTGAGCTGCACAAAATCACTCCAAGGGCTGCAAATGGCCCTCGGGCCACACTTTGAACACCCCAGCTGTAAACTAGGGATGCACAATATTATCTGCATGGTATCGGCCGATATTGTCATTAAAGTTCAAAATCGGAAATCAGTCATTCCATTACAATAACTCACTGATATAAAAGGCGCTGTTTTGCCTGCAGCAGCACAACGCGATTACGTCACGCACAACTACCTGATCTCATGACGGAGGAAAATTCCAAATGTCGGCAGTGTGGAAGTTTTATTTTTCTTTGGTAAGGGTATCGGATTACAAAGATTTATGGACTATGTTGAGCCTCGTTACATCGACCTCAGTCTGAGATATTTTTCTGACGTACCGTTACCCGAGTTACCAGACGTCATTTCAGACGTCATTGAGAAGCCAATAGCACAACTTGTTTGTTGAGTTTTACCACAGACGTCGTGTTATGCATTTCCTGAACTGGTTCATCTCTGTTCACTCTATACATTTTCCATACTACTGTATTTAATTTGATTGATTGATTTTATTTATTTTGTGTGTGTCGTTTGCTTTAATTTTGTGAGTTTATTGTTTTATAATTCTGTACAGCACTTTGAGCTGCTTTTAGTATGAAGGGTGCTTTATAAATAAAATGGATTGATTGATTGATTGAGACGTTGTGTTAGCTTCGCTAGCATGACTAGTCTTACAGCACAATGAATAGACAAAAACTTTGATCTTAAAAAGGCTGTCCAAGCACAGGAGTGCAGAGGATCCCACACTGCAGCTAGGAACCTGGAACAAGCCTCTACAAGTGAGACAGCATCGCAGGTGACTAATGCTAATTAATAACATTTAACACTTTGCATTTAATATAAGCTAAAGTGCTATGCATATTATATGGTGCTACTGAATATATGTCACCAGCTCTTACAGCTGTCGCACAATTTTTGTAGCAAATAAGCCTAAATAAGTGGGCTATGTTCTGACAAAGGTAAGTATTTAAAATATTGGCATATCTGATATCGGCCAAAAATCCAATATCATGCATCCTTACTGTAAACCCTTCTGCTGCTGCCAATTCTGCTGTATATAGCGGTATATAAAACAAGCCAAGATGCTAGCAGGTTAAAAAAAGAAAAAGAAAAAAGAAGAAGACCTGTTGATTGTCTAATGTTACAAATCTTCAGTTCGAGCTGTTATTTTACTTGCCGTATAAAATACTTGACTAAGAACTCTTTAAACTAAGACTTTTATTTTTTTTTTTATTTACCCTTTATTTATACAGGTAGTCTCACTGAGCCACGAGAACTCATTTTCAAGAGAGACCTGTTTAGGGAGCAGATGGTAGGGGTTAAGGGCCTTGCTCAGGGGCCCAGGGTGGGGCGAATGAAGGTGGAGACCGGTGTGGGGGTTTCACCTTTTTCCACCCACATTTATTGATGTCGGTACCGGGGCTTGAACTGGCGATCTTCCGATCACAGGCCCACCGTCTCTAACCTCTGGACCACCACTCCCCCAAGATAATATGGTTAAACTGTATGACATTTCTAAATTTTAGGGAAACAATCTTTCTCAACAGACTGTGATACAGTATATACCACAGTGTAATATGAAAAGGCTCAACATGATTAATAAACTGATACTGCCCCACCCTATGATGCAAAGGCACAAAGGGGCTACGTAGATTTCCAAAATGCACAGAGAGTCTATCAAACTCTTGCCTGGACTAACTTGGTTGCCAGAAGCTAATCACAAACCAATGGCTGCCTTGGAGCTTTTGTTTACAATTACTGAAAAGTGAGATAATAATGAAAATGTGCTGCTCTTAAGACGGCACGTACAACGGCAATAAAAGTCAGATTAAGATAAGCTTTCCTTTATCCTCTTTTCAAATCACTTCCTGAACTGGGTGAAAAAGAGCCAGAGTGACCTCCACCCTTTCATCATCGCACTACTGAAACCCAGAGGTAGAAATGGAGCCTTGGAAGATACAAAGGGTGACTGGTCGCAACAGTCCTCAGCCACTTACCAGTCGACTGTTAACCCTGCAGTGACCCCGTGATAAAGACCAGTACACAGACAGCCTTTAAAAAAACACTGACCGTACCAGAAGAGGCTGGACCAACAGCAGTCTGTTCACACACGCCATCTAGGCTTCAAAACTTGGCTGTTTTAACTTACTGTAAAATTATATCACACAAAATTTATTATAAGCAAAGAGTTTATGATTTATTTTTTGATATTTCTTCTTTATTTAAAAAAATAACTTTATTTTACTTGCATAACCTTTAAGTTTAGGTTTTATCTGTCTTGATAAACTTCAGATCTATTCCAGGATTGAGTAAACAATTTACAAAACAATTTAAGACAACTGACTAAAACTAAACAAACTGAATAAACTAAACTGAATAAACTTAAACAAAAATATGGCCGTTTTGAAGCACAAAATACGTATGTAGACATGTTTGGACAATATTTCACTTGTTCATTTGGTCCCTAAATAATTATTGGACTACTTGCCTTGAATTCGTTTTATGGATATCAGTACAGGGTATCAAGAGTTAGGATGAAACTTGCTTGTTGTTTGGTAGTTGTATACCGGTAGTTGTAGCTGGCTTTGGACCAGTTACTAATTAAGTTATTCATTAATTAGGATAATTTTCTTTTTTCTTTTTAATTATCTGATAAAAACAGAAAATATTTTTGGCCTGATTGGTAGCTCTATCTCTAATTACTAATATAAACTGAGATTCAAATAAAGAATCAAGTGAATTAAACTGTGACTGTTGCCAGACCAAGCCAATAGCTTTCATCAGCTTGGTAGACAAAAACCGTGAAGGTCGCCAGAGATGGGCTGCTTGTCATCAAGACATACAGGGCTTCTTCAGATTTTATGACCAGTTGAAAAAGGGTCATGAAGGTCATTAAAAGGGTCATATGGGTCATTTCAAAGTGGTGTTAAAGAGTACCTCACTGGGCTGTGAGTGCTGGTTAGTTGGCAAACAGTGTCCATAAGAGAGTCTCCAAAATGTCTAAAAACATTTGCAGGGGTTCTCATATTCCTTAATTGAGTCAGAGTTTTTTTGTTTGAGTTTTGAGAATGGTAAAAAAACCTGACAGATCAGACATAAAAACTGTCCTTGTCACCGATTCTGTTCTTTTGTGGACAGAAATGCTCAGTACAGCCAAGGGGCAGAGGGAGTCCGGTTCTGTGGCCACAGTCTTTATTTGCAGATGATGTGGTCCTGTTGGCATCATTGTGGCATGAACTTTAGCTCTCACAGGAGTGATTCTTTAGCCCTATTCGCACAGGAATAGTTTTACCTAGGGACCACATGCTATTTGTAATAATTACGGAGTTTTTCTGTGTTGTTAATCCCGTGCAAATCGGCCTTGTCAGTAATTTGTAAAGTAAAAATTCCCCCGAAATTACCTACTATATTTTGCTGAACTCTGAGGTCCTGTGATAATAATAATCCAATGTGAATAGGCATCTCTGTGATTTGGACAGAAATGGGTGGGATCGAATATATAATAAGGGGTTTTGTTTTTGTTCCCTGGACGCATTTTTATTTGCTTTTGGCAATGGAGGCTGCATTGGAATGCATAAATAACCTTTTGTGTCCTGGACCAGCAAAAGCCTATCGACCCATAACGGTTGTTAAAAAAAAAAAAAGCTGAAGAGAAGGAGGACGTTGCGTTACAAGCGGATGTTACGCAATACGCAGCACGTTAACATTATATCCAGAAGATGTCCATAAATTTCAACTAAATCTCAGGCTTTGGTTATCCCATGCAAATGCATCATATCAAAAGCAGATGTTGGGGAGTAATTTATTTATTACATGTGGTCCCTAGGTAAAACTAATCCCATGCCAATAGGGCTTCAGAGTGTGAAGTGGCTGGAATGAGGAACAGAACCTTCAGGTCTGAGGTTATTGTTGGAAAAGGGTGGATGGCCCTATCTGGGTTGGGAGTGGGGTCCTGCCTCAAGTGGAGGAGCTCAAGTATTTCTGGGATTTGTTCACATGAGGGAAGAGGCTGTGGAAAGATGTCTGGATCTCCCTGCTCAAGCTGCTGCCCCTGAGACCAGACTTTGGAATATGCAGTAGATAATGGATGAATGGACGGATGGAAACAAGAACTTCAATTTTACATTTTCCTTCAGAGAAAGAATAGACCGCTCTAGAACTAAATAATTAAATTAAAGGCCTTGCATTCCCTAAAGGCAGGGGTGTCCATCACACCTAGTAATACGTTATGGTATAACATGAATATGGGTTGATTCCAGAGGTTATTTGCTTGTAGATGTACCTTCACTGACTACCTTCTGAAAATGTACCGGTATTTAAAATCTGTCCAGTGGTTTATGAGGAGTTTGTCAACAGGCAGACACAAACAGATGCAAGCTAAAACATCAATGGCAGACTATAATGAAAGGATCAAAAATAATAATATAATACGTTTGAAGCAAGCTGCTAGCATGCAAACTTCTCAGTAGGAAGGCCCTGGACATTAAACGGAGGATAGTTAAAGGTTCAGTATGTAATTTCTGGAACACGCTGGAACTTAGGAAAATTTTGAACAGAGACACATTTCTGGTCCCTCCCCCTCAGAGCCATATATGGCTCTGTTACCCTTGCTCTGCTGAAATTCAAATTCAAGCTCTGTTTTTATTGGCTGATTCAAATTCAAGCTCTGTTTTTATTGGCTGGTTACAAACTCTGTTTTTATTGGCTGGTTAACGGCGTGTCACTGTGGCTTTTTAGAAATGCTTTTAGAGAAGCAAGGGGACAATAGTTTTTTTCAGAGATTACTTGTCTAAAATCAGTATGTCAGGAGGTAGTGACAGAGTGAAGAAATATGTTAAAAATATATTGTTAGAAAAGTTACATACAGCGCCTTTAAACAAATCATTGTCAATAACCAACATGTTTTTGGTAACGACACAGTAAGCTCCATTTTTAATTGTTGATTTGAAAGTATGCAGTGTTGTATTCTTTGCCTACTATGCTTTAAATGAAATGAGAATAGCAGATTATTCCATGCTCACCTTGAGGTAGACATGTGAATAACAGTGATGCAGCAGGTTGTCGGGAGGCTGGCTTAGACTGCTGACAGTAGCGACCAGTTCTGGAGCATACATTGGCACTGAGTGTTCAACATTTACCCTTTCAACCTGGAACTGCACAGAGGGCAGGAGTGGCTGTGACTGAAACACCGGCACAGAGACTAGGCCTGCTGAAGCCTGGAGATACAAACAAATAATCACATTAAAATAATATACCTGACCTTCAAGCAATAGTAAATATTCAGCTACTTATAGCAAAGATAAGTCAGGTCCTCTGGACAAAATAAAAATCTGTTTCCAGTTTCCTGTTTTAACCCAAAACACAGATAAAGTCATTTGGATTAAAGATGAAACGTTTCAACAACACCTTACGTTTTGAAACCATCCAGAGGACCGGACTTAACTTTGCCATTGTACCTGGATTATTGAGCATGCATCAGGATTCAGCTATTTTATTTATTTTAAGAAACTGTAGGAGCTTGAGTCAGCTTCAAGTCAAAAATGTACTGAACAATCCTCAAAGACCCTTAAATTCCTGACGTAGATCTAATAACTTGCATGCAAGTTCATTCATTCATTCAACCTTTATTTAGTCAGGTAAATCTCATTGAGTCAGTAAAAACTCCAGTTTTGTGCAAGATAAATGATGCCTCAGAATGAGAATTCAATATTTTCATAAACTACTTTACAATTTCAGACAGTATTGGTTTGATTAGTCACCAAGTGGCCCCAGAACACTCTGACAATGTGGAAATCAATTTACAGATCTTCAAGAATAAAATAATCTGAACAGATTGCTCTAGATTGTTCTTTGTGTTGTTCTCACAGTTTTGAGGTCTGTTTGATCTTATTGTTATGCTAAAACACAAACTCACCCCACACAAAGAAAAACATATGGCATATCAGAAGATGTATAATAATTACACCAAGACACTCAGATTTCAGATCTAACTGTGTTCACAGTGACACGGTGTGTTCAGTCCAGGTGTTACCTTGTGTCCCATGATGACTGGAATGAGTGCGTGAAGGAGGTTGAACTCTGCCATGGAGACGGTGACTGACACTTGGAGCAGAGTGAGACAGCTGAGTCTGACTGGGATGAATTCTTCCAAGTGGGAAATGTCTTCTGGAGTTGCTGCAACGTTGCAAACCTCAACAACGTCTACAAAGAAAATCAAAAAGAAACATCAACATATACTGTACTGCAAAATAAACAAAAGAAAAATTACAGACATGGCAGAAGTACCGGTAAGCCCCTTTCACAATGGATGACGACCCAATAAATTAACAAGAAACCAGTCAGAGCATGGATGGTCTTTGCAGGGTCGTGCAAAATCTTCAGGCAGGTAATAACTCATGAATGCCATTTACAGCCCAGTGAAGAGGCTCTCCGTGATGCTGCAGCCTCGTGAATGCCTTCACACTAAAGGAGGCCTCTAAAATGTCCACAATCAGCCAGGGTCTGATAGGTTGTGGAGAAGGCAGCAAGGCACACATCCAGTGTAAAGAGGGAGTAAATGTACGGTAGGTTTCTTTCGGCTGCTCCCTTCTTCAGGGGTCACCCCTGCGAGCAAACTCATGAAAGATTTGGCAATTTGTTTTACACCAGATGCTGTTCCTGATGCAACCTGGGCTCGAACTCGCAACCTCAGGATTACAAGACCGCAGCACTGATGACCAAGCTAAATAGTTTTTATCAGTCAGTCATTACTGAACTTAAATGCTGGAATAACAACTGAATAAGTGCCATAAGAGACAACTGGTGTAATATGAATATTGCTTATGTTGCACATTTGGGGTGTTTAAAGTCTGTAATTTTTACCTTTTACATTTTTTTTTATTATACCGTTTTTAATTTTGCTCGGGGAAGCAAACCCAAATTATATTGTATAAAGTTAGGGGCTGGACAATAATCCAATATAGATATATGTCACAATGTACTTTTATTCAATAACGGTGATATGAGTTTTAAGCACATTTTCAATATTTCTATATGATTACAGCGTTTCACTGAAGCATTTCCTTTTCTGTTCGGGTTGAAGCGGCTGCATCAGTTTCAACCCAGACAGAAAAAGCTGTGACACAACTACGTTGTGTGTGGCGACGTAGGTGTTACGCAGAGCTCGAGTCCAGAAGGCGTTAACAGTAGCAGGCTAAGCTAATCTCCAATGTGTGTAAAGTTTTCACTTCAAAATGAGTTCCCATGACCGTCAGAACATGACCGAACAATCTTTCACAAGCAAAGAGAAAGCAGATGACATAACTGATGAGAGAAGAAAGACTAATTTGGTGGTGTGGAAGTGGTTCATCTTTCTAAGATCAGATAAACTGCAGGTTTCAGTGTGCTACAAAATGTGACAGTCGCCCCAACACATCTAACTTGTTCCACTCAATAGAATATGCTGAAAGTCAGAAGACAAAGCACAATAAAGTTTGAGCCAAAGTCCCTGAAACACCCCCAGCTGTATCAAAAGAGACACACGGGTTAGGTTATGTTGGAAGTAAAAAATATTAATATTGACAAAGTTGAGTTTTGTTTTTTTCCATTTTTTATAGATGGCCTCCCTTCTCAACTCACAGCCATCCTCTTCACACCATAATTAAAAATGTGTTTGTTTTTTTACGGTAATTTCAAATTTCTTTGAAGGCTGAATAAAAATAAAAGGTGAACACTAATTTATTTGTACAGTTTTTCTGAGGCTTTTATGTTGTTTTTATCGATATTGAATTATATTGTTAGACCAAAATTAAGAAACATATGATAAAAGTGTTCACCATATCGTCCAGCCCTAATTTTGGAGCAATGACAATAAAGGTCTATTCTACTCTCTTCTGAAGTGTACACATTTAAGAACCTTCCAAGAGATTTGCGCTATAAAACAATTGGTATTGTCGAGCATTTTTATGTAGAAACAGTTTTCTAGTAGCTACATTTCAGATCAATATCATACAATCCCTGATCAAGTAAATTATCAAAAATATCAGGAAAAGTTAAATACAGCCATTAATATCAAGTTACATGTTGAAAACATCTGGACTGTCGACCTGAGTGATTTGTTCTGATCTGACACGGTTTTCAGCTCAATGAGAATGGACGTGCCCCTGAAACAAGTTGCATGTATGTTCAGTGCCTCAGCTGTCTGTGCGTCTCGCAGGCACGTGTTTACATCTACACAACAAAAATGTAAGAAACTTTACAGTTTACATTGTAGTGAATTGTTTTGACCATACTGAGACGTGTTATATAGGTTATGTATGAGTTTGACTGTGGTTCAGTTTACTCGTTCAGATTTAAACCATAAATACACAAATTCGTGAAAAAATGTAAAAATTCCCAGAGTTCATAAAATCAAACGATCATTTTTTGGTGTATTTAGGAGTGTTTCAGTACTTTATGGTTTGAAACGGAGGGCCAAAAAGTTTGCGTTGAAGTGAGCACTTTCTCGCAGCAGGTCAAAAGTGTTTGTATATTTACACACACTTTCACGCAACATTCATTTTGATACATCCAGACATGTGCATGGAACCTGGCACATGCAACCTTTCTGTTGATCCACGAGGCCCCTGGTCTTGGCCCTGAATCCAGCACTTTGGCT
>JBBPBX010003959.1:26219-38345 GCA_038048925.1 Garcialebias charrua
AAGAGGTATTGTTCTTTTATTATGATCTAATTAAAAAATCATAATCTTATTAACTTGTTTTTTTATCTCTTTGTGTTTTATTTCCAGTCTGGGACTGAGGTAGTAGCTGTCTTCTTCCTCTTCAGGGACAGACATCCACCAGAGATCACCTGCAGCTAAGAAGTGTGTGATGACTGAACTGAACTCTGAACTTTTCCAGGGACTTGTCCCACCAAGAAGAGGTTGTGAGTACAGTAATGAGAATAAATACAGCCCGACTGCTGCTACTGTTTATATTGACATGCTTTTCTCCACCTCTGGAGATATTTGTTTGTGTTATTTGAACTACTGTATTTTGGAAATGGGGGCAGAAAAAAATAAGATTTTTTCTTCTATCTGCATCCCTTCTTTTTACTTTTATTCTGTACGGTCTCAAATGTGAGATTGTTATTGTGTTGTATTTAAAATGAATAAATTTAATAAAAATAAAAATAAAATATTCACTTTAACTAGAGCAGTGCTTTTAGCAGAAAATGTGGACGAGTTAGACTTTTTGGACAAAAACTTAAAACTTGATTAGTTAGATTTAACAGTCTTGGTTGCTCGGTGGTCTGTGGTTGTGTCAGGAAGGGCATCCGGCGTAAAAACAACTGCCAAATCTTCATGCGACTAGATTGCTGTGGTGACCCCTAAAGCAGGGAAAAGCCGAAAGAAGAAGAAGAAAAGAAAAAAAAGTTAGATTTAACAGTCTGTTGCTGCTTATTGTTCTGGTTCTGACTGTAATCGTATTTATTAAGATTTTTTTATTATTGTTAATATAGTTTATTTTATTATAAAGAGTGCTGTTTATTTAAAATATCATCAAAATGGGTCACTTATTTATTTTTATACAAATGCATTTTTGGCACATTTTCAAAATAAACATTTTGTAAGTCTTTATTTTGTCTTTATTTTTTTTGTACCGAAAATAAACCGAACCTAACCGAAATGTGATTTTAGCATACCGTTACACCCCCTACTCAACACTAATAATGTAAAATGATATGGCTTAACAGCAGCCCTAACATGATGTGGGTGAGCAGAAGGGTACAAATGAATACAGCAGCATAAGGTAATCAGCAGCATGAGATCAGCAGCATGGATAATCCGCAGCACAGATAACTTACATATCACCAATTAAAGTGGTGTAACAGTGATTGTCTTGGTTAGAGATTTATGAGTCTAACAGCTTCAGGGTAAAAACTGTTCCTCAGTCTAGTGGTTCTACACTTAATTAATGCTCCTCAACCTCCTCCCTGAAGGGAGCAAGGCAAAATGTGTGTGTGTGCTGGGTGAGTGGTGTCCTTCATGATGCAGGTGGCTCTCTTCCTGCATCTGGAGGTGTAGATGTCTGTGATGGTGAGGAGACTGACCCCAACAGACTTCTGTGCAAATTAGCTTAATAACATGAATTAATTTTTTGTTATAAACAGTATTAGTATTAAAATAGTGGTCTAAAATAAATCATCTTGTAAAACTAAATAGTGGAAAAAACATTTACAAATACAGTCAAAATTACTTTCTAACTTAGTTTTTAATAACAATAATGGTTTCTCCCTTTATACAACTTTTTAAAACTTAAGGACAAATTATGCACACGGCCACATGGTGGCTCAGTTGATAGAGCTGCTGCCTCTCAGCAAGAAGGTCACTGGATCAAATCTCAGCCAGGGACCTTTCCGAGTGTAGTTTGCATGTTCTCTCCATGCATGTGTGGTTTTTCCTCCCACAGACCAAAAACATGTATGTTAGGCTGATTGGTAACTCTAACTTGTCCATAGGTGTGAGTGAGAGAGTGAACGGATGTCTCATTTGTCTCTCCGTGTCCTTGAGATGGACTGGAGACCTGTCCAGGGTGTCCCCCGCTTCTCACACAATGACTGCTGGATATAGACACCAGTGACTCCCACGACGCGAAAAGAAGGGAAGAAGTGGGTGAAGAGGATGGACGGACGGATGGATGGACGGACAGAGTAAATTGCCCATGACTGCACTTTTAGGGGCAGAGATTTTTTTGAGTAGAAGCAGAAATGCTTACTTGAAGGTGCATCTCTGATGTGATATTAAGAAGCTCATAAGTGGCTGTTATGTTTAAAATGAGTGTTTATGTAATTTTCAGATTACAGGTAGTCCCCGATTTACGAGCGAGATCCGTTACAACGAGGCGCTCGTAAACCGGAAATCTCGTAATTTGGAACGGCCGCCACGCTTCTCGTAAGTCCGGAATTTCGCTCGTAAATTGGAACGGTTTTGCTAGCGCGACTACGAACACTCGTTTTTCATCGAAAAACTGCTTATGAGTGCATAAAAATGATCGGAAACGTGTGTCCACATGTTTAGCTAACGAACTGTGGTGAAAAAACACAGGAAAACTCAGTATTTTTTGCGTTTTTTCCAATAATTCGCCAGCTCGTAAGTCCGGAACCTCGTAGATCAGAGCGCTCGTAAATCGGGGACTACCTGTACATATCCAATATGAGTTTTGTTTGTTCAAGGCAGTCAAATGTGTTCATAACTTTATTATTATTTAGCCTGAGAGTTAACAGATTCAAGTAAACGGTAAATATGACACACCCTTTCAAAATAAGAGCGTTCCCGGATCCTGTTACAGCAGGATCCAGCTCAAATTAAGATCTGATTGTAACAAAATGTGGAAAAAGTGAAGCGCTGTGACTACTTTCCGGATGCTCTGTACATCTGTGTGCTGAAAAATGAATTATGCCAGAAGATGACAATGTGACAACAACAAACTGAAAACTGCTGAACTTTAGAAGAGAAAAGTTAAGATTGTAACATTGGCATGAGAACACTAACCTTGAGTTGGTTTGCAGTAGGGTTCGTATTCGTGCTCCATGGCACAGGTGATCATCTTGAGGATGCGGTGGACAGAGCTACTGTGCAGCCGGATGTCCAGAGGTCCCACCACCAGTCTTTTAATAGAAGTCTCTTCAAGTTTTGGCAATAACTCATCAGTACTCAACGTCGAGGTCCCACCACCAGTCTTTTAATAGAAGTCTCTTCAAGTTTTGGCAATAACTCATCAGTACTCAACGTCGAGAAGTCCTGAGAGCCTATAAAAAGAAACATATATATAATACAACTTCTTTTTAAATGTCATGAGTACTATTATTGCAAACCTAATTTAAGTTAAATCAGAAAGATCTAAAAACTAAATACTAGACAGAAACGCCATTTCCATTTGATATCAAACTGTTTTCTTATTAAAATGTGAAGTATAAAAGCTTTCCCCAAACCCTGCAAAAACACTTCAAGGAAAGTAATGAAGCAGTGGGGAGCAGCACANCAAGGGTCTGGTTTTAACCAGGCTATGAATGTTCTGATCTGAGGAACAGAATGGATCTCCAGAGACGTTCAGCAGGTCAGGATCTCCATCAGACGGCGTCTCTGGGTGCAGATTACAGGGAACCCTCGAGTTACGTCAGAGATCGGGACCTACGAGTGTGACTTAGGTCGATTCTGTCGTATCTCGCGGACCAAAAACACATGCCTGTCGTAGGTCCGCATTTCTGCCGCAGGTCGCGGCTATACCGCTAACGGAGCGCCGCACACACATTTAACGGCATGAGAATGAACAAGCGGACATCCTGTGCCATAAACATGCATAGAACTTTATTTACAAACACTTAGATAACAAATTATACCACACATTCATCCATAACACACAAAACCAGTACCTGTACAGCATGTACAGTACAGTACAGTACAGGTACTGTACTGTACAGTACTGAAATGTTTTTTTCAGCACAGACAAAGCATACAAAATACAAATCTCTTCCTGAACAGTTCTCAGCCATAATCTGCAAATGAGTTCAACCATGAAACATGAACACTTCTCTTTGAGCAGCAGCTGTCAACATCAAAATGCAGCATATGATAAGGAACTCCCATGCATTCATCCATGCATCCAGCAGCAGCTAGAACATGTCAACCATGAAACATGAACACTTCTCTTTGAGCAGCAGCTGTCAAAATGCAGCATGCATTCATCCATGCATCCAGCAGCAGCAAAAACATGTCAACCATGAAACATGAACACTTCTCTGAGCAGCAGCTGTTAACATGTTGCAACCATCATGTTTTTGAAACCAGTGCAGTCCATGTGGTGTTGGTGTGCAGTCCATGTGCATGAAAAAGTCCATGAACCCAAAAAAGAAGCTGGAAGCAGCAGAAGAAAGAAACAAGGAAACAAAATGTCCTTACTTTGACTGAAGTGTAGGTAGACACTGATGTTTTTCTCAAGTTCAAACCTGCTACCTGTGGCTAATAAAATACCTCTCGCTAAACCTAATGCTAACTGAATGCAATGCTAATGATCGATAAAGTGTACGTACGTTTGCTTTTCTCTCTCTCGCCGAAACTCAACAACGTGGTGAAGATGGCGTCCCTTTAAATAGTACGGCAGTGTCGCCCAACCCCTACCACATGGTCACGCCCACTGTCATGCGCGAACACCCAAGGTGTGTACCCCTCCCCCACCTTGCCGCTTGCCGTAGTGTCGCACTTTTTTTGCCGTATCTCGATTACATACTTCTAATGTATTTCTGTCGTAAGTCCGTTTTTTCGGTCGTATGTCGACGGCATTCTTTCAAAGAGGCCTGTCGTAAGTCTGCGTTGCCGTAGGTCGCAGGTGTCGTACCTCGAGGGTTCCCTGTAGTCATAATCTGGAATTTTTATTGGTTCTTCCATCCAGCAGGAAGTGCAGATTGCTTTTATTTTATAAAATGCAACACGCTGAATCTTCTCAGGTATTCGTGTCTGTTATAAAGAGTACCAGCTGTTCAAATAACCTGGAGACAGTAATACACGCATTCATTACATCTAGGCTGATTACTGCAATTCGCTCCTGTTTGGTATCAGTCAGACCACCGCTGCACAACTACAACTCGTCCAGAACGCAGCAGCCCGATTTTAAACCAGTACAGGCAAAAGAGAGCACATTACACTAGTCTTGGCCTCCCTGCACTGGCTACTGGTTCACCTTCAAATCCATTTCAGAATACTCCTGTATGTCTACTAGGGGTGTACCGGTATGCTAAAATCACATTTCGGTTCGATTCAATTACAAGGAGGGCTCGGTTCGGTTTATTTTTGGTACAAAAAAAAAAAAAAAAGACAAAATAAAGACTTACAAAATGTTTATTTTGAAAATATGCCAAAAATACGTTTGTATAAAAATAAATAAAAGTGACCCATTTGGATGATATTTTAAATAAACAGCACTCTTTATAATAAATAAACTATATTAACAATAATAAAAATCTTAATAAATACAATAACAGTCAGAACCAGAACAATAAGCAGCAACAGACTGTTTACAATCTAACTAATCAAGTTTTAAGTTTTTGTCCAAAAAGACCAACTTGTCCACATTTTCTGCTAAAAGCACTAGATCTAGTTACAGTGAATATCTCCAGAGGTGGAGAAAAGCATGTCAATATAAACAGTAGCAGCAGTGTGGCTGTATTTATTCTCATTACTGTACTCACAACCTCTTCTTGGTGGGACATGTCCCTGGAAAAGTTCAGAGTTCAGTTCAGTCATCACACACTTCTTAGCTGCAGGTGATCTCTGGTGGATGTCCCTGAAGAGGAAGAAGACAGCTGCTACCTCTGTCCCAGACTGGAAATAAAACACAAAGAGATTAAAAAAAAAGTTAATAAGATTATGATTTTAAATAAAAAAGATTAATTAGATCATAATAAAAGAACAATACCTCTTGAACGGTTGAATCTCTCGGTCATCATCAGGGCAGGGCTTTAATCAGCTCCAGGGTTTGTTGACAATATCAGTTTTAGTTTTTTCATAAAGTTCATAAAGTTCTGAACTTTTTGAGTGATGGATGTTGCAGCGACGCTCAAGAACTTTAAAGCCTAAAACATATAAACAACATTCAGACTTAGATTCAGAGATTTAAAAACTCATACAGTTTGTGTTATTGCTCTGGACCGATCTGAATTATCTGATAAAGGATGTTTAAATGCTGCTGTTAGCTGTGTTTCTGCAACAGCTGCTTTTCTTCGTTCACATTCCGATGACGTCGTTTCAAGCGTGTTCACGTTAGACGTTCGCTGCTGCAGATCTAGTCTTGTGAAACAACGTCCACACACACAGCTGAGGATTTGCGCTCGTCTTTTAACGAGAAAGCCATAACGTTCCCAAACAGGAGACCGCACACAAGATGCTAACGGCTAAATGCTGCGCGTGCTGCAAGATATAGCGCCGTGCTGAAACGCGCCCAGGAAATTTTAGTTCCGCGGTGCATATATTCCCCTGTTAATAACGTTCAATGAGTGAAAAAATAACCGAAACGGTACGCAGGTGGACCAAACCGAAAGTGCCATACCGAAACGGTTCTGTACACCCACGTGTACCGTTACATCCCTAATGTCTACAAATCGCTGAACAGTCTCGCCCTCGCCTATCTCTTTGATTTGCTACAGCTATATGTCCCACCACGTTCTCTGAGGTCAGCAGACCAGTTACTTCTCACAGTTCCAGGAGCTCGTCTTAGGCGCAGAGGTGACAGGTCCTTCTCTGTAGCAGGCCCAAGACTTTGGAACAAGTTACCTCTGCTTGTCAGACAGACCCCTTCCCTCTCGGTTTTCAAATCCCGTTTAAAAACTTACTACTATTCTGTAGCTTTCAACACCAGCTGATCTGTGTTTGAGCCTGTTTGCTTCACACAGGTTAGTCGTTATATTTATTATCTGCAATGTTTTTATGTCTAAATTCTGAGTTAATTTCATTTTGTATGTTGCCTATGTGTTGCCTGTTTTTCTGTTTGCACAGCACTTTGGTTGGCCTTGTTGCTGTTTTAAGTGCTCTATGAATAAAATGTTATGGTATGGTAATCAGTTCCATAACTAACTGGTGCTGCGCAACAGCTGAAGACCCAGCCCAGCCCAGCAGGTGCCAGTGTTGTAGCAGAAGACCAACACGCTAAAGTTTCTGACCTGATTCCAGGAAGAAAAAGAAAAGAAGAAATTACTTCTCTGCTGAATGAATGTTGGGCGCTGAACTTCTCGAAGCTGAAACTGAGACAGTCAAACAAGCTGAACAGAAGCTAAAATGTCAAAAGTGCAGCTAACAGTTAAGCCACTAAAATATTTTTCTCTGTAAAGGGAAAATAAAACATCCCTGTTCATTTCAATGACACAAAACATAGATAATGTTAAATATTACTGTAATAAAATATTAATAATAATTGTCATAAATGTTAGAAAAATGCTCTGAACGAGCCGAACGTTCAGCGTGACTGGCTAAAAAAAGCCCAAAGAAAGGAGAAGTTCGTGTTGAATATGTTGCATAAAGGCTGTTAGCGTTCAGAGAACCTGCTTCCTTCTAGGCCTTTCACACGGTTCTGTCCTTCCTGCTGGTTCTGGGTTTTAACGGTCCGAACCGTTTTAGTTCCTTTTATCAGAAACACAGAGCTGCAGCTGGAGTCAAACATTCGTCTGTTTGCAGACTTTTGTGGGATTTTGTACCGTGTTATGTAGAGATCTGAGTCTGGTTCTGGTGCTTGTCGTCAGTGGAGTTTGGACCGTCAGCGCGTGATTGGTTGTCCAAGCCTCAGTGTGTGTTTGTGTGGTCGTGTGCTTTCGCTTGTGTGTAAGAAGAGACAATGGAAACTTCTCGCAGCTCTGTTTCATCTCACGTATGTCCTCTTTGTTGTGGCTCCAGTTGTCAGAGCAGTGGATTCGTTTCTCAAAGTCCAGTTATCGTTGCCCGCTGGTGAAAGGCGGGCGATGATGTTTTTGCCTGTGTGTTTGTGTGTCTGTCAGCAAAATATCTCATGAACTACAGGACAGATTTTACTGAAACTCAGAAAAGAATCATGAATCTTCCACGTGCAGTTAACATTTGGAGCCTGAAAGACGGCCTCTGCAGCTAACAGAGCTTAAAAAGCACAAAACTAGCTATATTTGTATAATTTTAGGTATATTTCAGCCAACTTTGAACTATATTGTGCTAAAATCCTGAGGAACTGTAGCTGATATTTGTTCAGTGGTTGACTTTCATCTTTTCCCGACACGTAAGCCATGTGCTGACAGGCGGCGGGTGATATGCATCCCTGCATGAGGGCTTCAGTGTGGTCTGAGTTAAAGCTTGTGGTGGTTCTGTTCAGTAGCAGACTGGTCCGGTAACTTTAGGAAACAATGAGCAATCACTGTGGAAAGTGGAAGGCAAAGAGTCGGACCAGAAAAACTGGTTCTGCTGTTTTTGTCATCGTTACAAAAGCGAAGGCACCTGTTTTTCTTAGTTCTGCTCCCATTCTCTGGGTTACAGATCTATAAAATCGACCTTTTCCACCCGGCACACCTTTTCTCCAGGAACTCTGCTCCGTAAGGCAGCTCAGATCTACCAGGTTTTTTTTTTATACTTCAACTTGTTGAATAGCACCACCCTGCCCTCTGAGAGGACTGTTCAAGGTTCAGGAAGATAAGGAGAGGTGAGCGGCTGACGCAGAGCTTGTGTTGTGTTACCAAAGGATCATATTACCGTCGACAGCAGGTTGGCTGAAACCAGAGCCGCGTTCGGATCGCTGTGACTTCAAACCAGGAACTGGGACACTGAAAGGAGGTTTTTTTTTTTTTTTAAAGAAGTAGAAAATCTGCGAGGTCTGCTTCCTGTTGCTGTGAGTCGAGTGTTACTATGGGTAAGGAGAAACAACACTCCCTGCTGCTGCTGCTCCTCTGCTTGTTGGGTCTCGTTCACCGTTGTGCTGCCTTGGTGTTTTGGACGGCCATGGTGGAGACCAGCTACACTGACGGCAACAACGACACTGTGGATAAGTACTGCGAGTGTGGGCTGTACGGCCGCCACTCTCCTCTGGACAAAGCCTCAGGCGTCATAGTGCTTCCAAAAGGAGATCCCAAAGGCTGCGGTACGGAGACAAACTACAACCGGAACTCCAGCTCCCCGCCATGGATCGCCCTTGTTAAAAGAGGCAACTGCACCTTCAGCGAGAAGATCAACGCCGCCATGCGCCAAGGAGCAGCCGCCGTGGTGGTGTACAATGTGGACGGCAGTGGGAACAGCACCACGCAGATGGCACACTCGGAGGCAGGTGACATTGTGGCCATTATGATCGGCAACATTAAGGGCATGGAGATCGCCTGGTTGGTGAAAAATGGGACAGGCGTCCAGATGATCATCGAAGTGGGCAGCCCTCACGGACCGTGGATGGACACCTACTGGCTGTACTTCCTGTCCATCGCCTTCTTCATCGTGACGGCCGCCTCCATCGCCTACTTCGTGTTCATCTCTGCGAACCGCCTGTACAGCCTTGGCAGACACAGGCGCGCCGAGAAGAGGCTGAAATCTGAGGCCAAGAAGGCGATCGGGCGCCTACAGGTGCGCACGTTGAAACGAGGGGACGAGGTCACCACGTCCGACGCTCTATGCGCCGTGTGCATCGAGTCCTACAAAGTAGGGGACGTGGTGACAGTCCTGACGTGCGAGCACATCTTCCACAAAGCCTGCATCGAGCCCTGGCTGCTGGACCGGAGAACCTGCCCCATGTGTAAGTGCGACATCCTGAAAGCTTTGGGGGTCGAGGAGGACACCAAAGACTTCACGCCTTCGCCACCAGAGGTCACTGTGATCACAGTGACTGGAGGAGACACCATGTATGAGGTCCCGCTGAACATCCCATCCAGCACCGACCCAGAGCATCAGCATCGCTATGACAACAGGGCCTTCGAGGCCGACTCGGAGGCTGCGAGAGGATGAACAAAACAACACGCTGCTCCCTTTACACAAAGGAATCACATAATCAAGCTCCCAAAATGATCCCACAACGCAAACATGTTGCAAAGTAAAACTTTAAATCTGTCACTTTAAACTAATTTAACCTTGTATAAAGTGTGTTCTGAGCTACCTTTTGAGTGAATTTCCTACAGCTTTAAAACCAACGACACTGGAGTCGCATTTCTGTTTTGCATAGTCAGCGCCGCAGACACTCTTTATGAGGATTTGAATACCTGTTTGTTTATTGGGGCCAAAACTCTTCACCAAACTTTTGTTGTTCTCAGACAAAATCAGCTACTTTAATTTAAACAAAGTGAAATCTCTCGCTCGGCTACTTTAAATTAAATTCAGGTTTGAAACTGGAGCAGACTTTTTATTGTCAGGGTTTTCCCGCAGACACACCCAGAGGAACAGGATGACACACTGTGCGTCACCAAGAACGCATAAGATCGCCTGTAGGAAGAGTTTTGATGAAGAAGCAAAGAAACTGAGACACGTGGCTGTAAAATGAACACCGTAGGAAAAGTAGAACTGGACAAACTGGTTCTCCAGATCCTATTAGATTGTTTTTAAATTACAATGTTATTTTTGTTAATATTGAACCAATGCGTAACATCGTTTTAATTTTCTTTGTCCAAAAAGCTGATATTTAGGCTTGATTTCCTATTGGTGAGCATGTCTTCCTGGATTTTATTGTAAATTTTAGAGGAATGAAGTTCATTTCTGTCTTTGCTCTACCTCTGAGTTGACTTCTTGAAACATGTTTTAAGATCTTTGAAAGAGAAAGTTGGTCTTCGTGACAAAACTGAATAATCAGTTGATTTCTTTGGAAATCAGAGGGGATTGGCTGATAATGGTACTTTGTCTTCTTCCTATTTGCTGTTTTTAAAGATGTTTTTAAACTGAATTGTTAAAAACAAATTTTCACTTCTGTATTAAATCACATTGATGCTTTTTAGAACTGAATAAATCCCTCAAAATGAGGTTATCTCTTCAACCTGACTGAGAATCTGTTTCTGTGGGACGAGGGAGTACTTTCTGTCAATCAACGAAGGATGTGAGGTTAAAAGAACAGCTGTGGAAGGGTTGTGAGCAGTTAATATCTTACCTGTTGTAGATGACCTCAGCTTGTAGAAATCAGAATATTTCTGACCAGATTAAAAAGCTTAAAATCTAAGACTTTAAGGATCAAAACTTTCTTGGACTGGAGTTAATTTAACGTGCAAACATGTTCTGTATGATTCTACAGGAAGTGCTACAACACTCCTGCAGCTCACGACAGAGAATCACACAACGTATGTTTTTAACTCCATGTTGTGCTCAAAGCTTCCTCTGTCAGTTAACTGTGAGAACGTGAGATTCCTGTTGAAAAGCTGGAAGTGTTCCCCCTAAAATCATCACGCTGCTGATGAAGACTCTCAGTCATTCATGTCATGATGATCAAGCCAAAAAAAGGTTTTAAAAACAACTGGACTAATATTCTAAGGCTGAAACGTCATTTTATTGATGTCTTTTTTTTGTACAGGATGCTGTACAAAAATACTATATACAGGTATTCCCCGATTTACGAGCGAGATCCGTCACAAGGGGGCGCTCGTAAACCGGAAATCTCGTAATTTGGAACGGCCGCCATTTCCCTCGTAAACCCGGAAGTCCGCTCGTAAATTTCGCCAGCGCACCTAAAACACTCTATTTTCATCTAAAAACTACTTTTGAGTGCATAAAAATGATCGGAAACGTGTGTTTATATGCTTAACTTGCTAACTGTAGTGAAAAAACACATGAAAACTCAGTATTTTTTTCGTTTTTTCCAAAAATTCGCAACCCGGAAGTCCGTTCGTAAATTTCGCCAGCGCACCTAAAAACACTCTATTTTCATCTAAAAACTACTTTTGAGTGCATAAAAATGATCGGAAACGTGTGTTTATATGCTTAACTTGCTAACTGTAGTGAAAAAACACATGAAAACTCAGTATTTTTTTCGTTTTTTCCAAAAATTCGCAACCCGGAAGTCCGCTCGTAAATTTCGCCAGCGCACCTAAAAACACTCTATTTTCATCTAAAAACTACTTTTGAGTGCATAAAAATGATCGGAAACGTGTGTTTATATGCTTAACTTGCTAACTGTAGTGAAAAAACACATGAAAACTCAGTATTTTTTTCGTTTTTTCCAAAAATTCGCAGCTCGTAAGTCTGGAACCTCGCAGATCAGAGCGCTCGTAATTCGGGGACTACCTGTATATATATATATATATATATATATATATATATATATACATATATATATATATATATACATATATATATATACATATATACATATATATATATATATAT
>JBBPBX010003959.1:38969-55036 GCA_038048925.1 Garcialebias charrua
AGACACACACCACAGCATTACCGGCAGGCGCCTAGGCTAATTTGATTTTTAATTCAATGCGACTCCTCTGCTAATAGTTTGAGTTGGGAAATAATTAATCTGATTTGACTTGTGCTAATTTCTTCCCCACCCACGACCCTGCTCTCCACCCGTTAATGCAGCAAACAAACAAGCGGGCCTTGGAGACGCTGTCCTTTAATCCACATGTTGAGCATGAAAGACAGGGACCTGGGGTGACTGGTCAGTGACCAGTTTGAAAACACTTGGGAAAGTGTTGCATGATGGATGTGAACTACTCGGTATCTAAATGTGTTCACGGATGAGATTGGAGCTCAGCCTGGTCTGACAGAGAGGTGCTGTGAGGCAGCAAGCTAATCACTGTAACAGACTGGCTCTCTTAAGGAGGGAAAAACCAAGAGAAGGTCAGTCGCTAGTTCCTCTGCCAAAAATGTGGGTCAGAGAGAATCCGGGTGAGTTGCTCGCACATGCAGAACTTGTGTGAATCATGAAAGAGTAACGAGGCCAAGCAGTGTCGCTTGTCTGTTTATGACTGAGGCTTTTAGGAAGCGGTCCAGCCGGGAACCTGCAGGGAGAGAACCAGCAGAAACACCAAGCTTCCTCTGCTCAAACAGTCAGACGGAGCACTTTCACTGTTTCAAATACTCTTTAAGAGGGACCTTTAAAAATGAATAGACCTGAGAGTGCAGCTTGGCTGACAAACACTTCCAGGAGAGGAATTTGTAAAATAGCACTCTCAGTTCGAACACTAAAAACTACAGATACCCACACGCTTGCAAGGTGCATGTGGTGAATTTAAAAAGTTTTACACCACTAAACAACAAAGATACATTTCAAAGTCTGCTCGCCTCATGTTGAAATGATGCAAACTCACGGGTGTTCAAAGAAATGTGTTGAACCGAGCAGCAGCAGAGCCGGAGCTCTTTCTTCTGTCCATATTTCCCTCTCGTTCTCTCTGCCATGCAACCATCCTCTCTGCATGGCAGAAAATAACGTTGCGCTGCTCTAAAGAGACCACACATGGGAGAAACAACCTACGCCTGCTGCTCACTCCTGTAGCATACTAAAAATAAATAAAAATAAAACTGCCCAACAGCCCATGCATTGCTTTGAAATCTCTAGGAGTTCATCGCCTGCCTTTTTGTTTCTGCTTTCTCAGTTACCTCAACCTCTTTTTTAAATCATACATTTATACATTAAAAAACAAAGAAAAGAAAATGCTCATTGAGAACATATAAAACATGTGCAGTCACACCTATGAGAAATAAAACTAGAGAAATTACTTCCTGCAAAAATGCGGTGTGAACACTTGTTGCAGAAGAACTTTGCTGAAAACCAGCTGAAATTAGCTAAAAGAAATTTGAAATGTAGCTGAAATGGAAGAACAACCCTAAGTTAGAAGAAAGCAGAAATAACACATGTTCTGAATTAGGTTTAAATAAGCAGAAATTTGCATAAAAATTAGGGAACTTGCTTTAAAAAAAGTTTAAATTAGCAAAAAAGTAGCTGAAAAGTAGCTCAAAAGGCATAAAGAAGCTTAAACTACCAGAAGGAAGTGGAAGGAGCTGAAATAAGGCCAAAAAGTGTGGGATAAAGTGAAAAAGATAAAATTAGCATAAAAACAGCTAAATAGCAGCTGAAATAGCAGAAAAAGCTGAAAGTAGCAAAAATAACTTGAAAGGAGCATAACAAGCTTAAATTAATTAAGCTGAAAGTAGCAGAAATTACCATGATTGAATTTGTCTGAAAACAACTGAAATTAGCTAAAAATGCTAAAAGATAGCTGAAAAGGTAGAATAAGCTTAAATTAGCATAAGAAAGCAGAAAGAATACAAGGCTGAAATTAAGCTGAAAGAAGCAGAAATAAGCACAAAATGGTGGAAATGATTTGAAAAAGCAGAAATTTGCAACAAAATAGCTGAAAAGTAGCTAAAAAGGTGGTAAGAAGGAAGTGGAGAGCATAGGCCAAAAAGTTTAAAAGAATGCAAAAAATGTTGAATTAGCCAAAAAAGATAAAATTTGCATAAAACGGCTACTTAGTAGCTGAAATAGCAAAAAAGTCTGAAACTTGATTAAATAAGCTGAAAAGAGCATAAGAAGCACAAACATATTGAGTTAACAGAAAGATCACTAAAAAGCTGACAACAGCTGAAAATAGCTGAAAAAAGTTTTAATTTGCACAAGGAAGCTGAAAGAAGCTAAAGCAGAACAAAATGTGAAATGAGCAGTAAAAGGTTGTAAACAGATATAAAGATGTGAAGGATGTAAAATGAGCTCAACTCATTTTCCATGAGAGAAAAAAATGGCAAAAAAGGCTAAATATTTCAAAAAGCCAAAGTTGCACCAATAGCAAAAGTCGTAGCACCCTTCTCCTGAAAGAGCTGAACGTTTTGACACGTGATTTGTTGAAATTGCACAAAAATGGTGGAACGAGAAAGATGCTGAAAAATATAAAGAAGAAAAATGGATCTCAATAGTGTGACTGCTTCAAAAACATCCACACTATTAAATGAATAAACAATCACCAGAACATGAAGACTTGCTGCAGGCTGAACATTAATTTAAACCAAGTCCCTTAAAAGAATATATATCTCCTGCTTACTTGCATGCAGACGTTTTAAACAATGATCTTGCCTGATCGACAAGCACGCTTGCATAGCTGTGGCGGCCATTTTAAATGACATCAACTCCAAAAGTTTATCAAGTGGAAATGTGCATTCATTGATGACACAAAGTTTTAACAACATTTGTGTTGATGAGATTTTTGCTAACAGGCCACAGCCTCATACTGTTCTGTGTATTGTGGAGCTGTGGGTTTCTGTGTTTGTTGTTCTCATGCACCTCCCTGTGCCCACTTCCTTGTTGTTCAGCTCCTGTCACACCTGTCTGTTCGTATATCACCCCAGGTGTTTCTCATTCCGTCTCATCATCATTTCTGTACAAAGTCTGCGTCTTTTCACTCCTCCTGTGTCCGGGCATTATCCTTCCAGGGCTGCATGTTCTGCTCCCCTGTCGTCTCCTCAAAGTAAGCACTTGGCTGCCCCGTCAGCTCCGTTTTTGTTTTGTAAAATAAATGTAATCTCTACTGACTTTTACCTGGAGTCTCCTGTCATGGGCTCAACACCATTAAAAGCAGATTTACTGTATGTTAGGAGCCAGACAATAATACATATATTCACACTTTGAGAAGCCACGGGAGTTTTTAGGATGAGGCTGTGTATTTTCAGAAAAGCTGATGAATAAAATAAAATTTAAAAAAATCATCCATTCCCAGCGGATACGCTGCACATCACAGAAGCAAAACTGTTGTAGATCTTCTCTAAATTATTAACAAATGTTAGAATCTGACATCTCTGAATATGGGCTTTTCTTTTGTCTCAAAGGAAGTTTTGACGCGTGGTGCATCATTTCCAAAGCAGTCCTCTGGACGAGCGCACAAATGTTTGGCCACCTGTTAGCAGCCTGCAGGCCTTGGGGAGCAAGAGCTAAGAAGCTGGAGGGACAACGCTGTGGTTCGTCTGAGCAAAAGAGCTGGGGAAAGACCTCTGCCAGCAAAGCACAGTAAATTACAACAACTGATCTCCAGTCTGATTGAGCAACTGTGCTGCAGAGAACACAAATCACCTCTCATGCATAACCCTGTCCCTGACAACTCATTTCATCTCACGCACTAATGAATTCATCATCAGGAGGGATATGCCTTTGGTGCCATGGCAGAGATGGAGTAATGGCTTGGATAAGTCATCATCGTAATCAACATGGTTGTGGCTGCCAGCACCTCCTTGCCTCTGTTTGGCTCGTTGCGCCGCAGCAACAGTTTGTGACTCCGCAGCGTCCTTGACAAAGTTACAACAAGGGAGCTTTGGCAGGCGATGGATATCAGAGCAAATGTGCATCCTTATATGTATGAAACGTGAACATGAGAGTGCTTATGTCCATGGAATTTGAATGTGTTGCTGTATGAGTTAATAAGTCAGTGGGGGAGAGAGCTCTCGTGGTCTCAAGTAAAAGCATACGTGTGTATGTACGTGCGAGTACGGAGGAGTCTAAGCGGCACAGTCAGGGAGCTGTCAAAGGAGAGCCAGGGTGCAGGCTGATCACAGGGCGGTGGTGCGTTTGATGTCTCCCAGGGACTGACAGCTTCGCTCCCCATGGGGAGCCCCCTTTCTCACCACTTCCTTTGCACCACCCTTTTTCTCTATACCATTCCTTTTTATCCTTTCCATACACAATATCTCCTCCGTTTGTCTCCTCATCACGCTGAACGAGAAAGTGGGGTTAGAGTAAGCACAGTGTCACGCTCCTGGGACTGTTGGAGAAAACACAGAGTTTCAAAACAAGGCTCTGTTCAGCAGACACACACCTGAGAGTGTGTCTCTGACATGATGCACTGCCATTTCTCATAAGATGACATTATGGTTGACATTCAGTGGAGCTTTGTGGCAGAGAGGGTGATGACGGCTAACCTTCACTTATAAGATGGATGAGTATGTGCACAAGCGTGCCTAATAAGATGAATTTGCCACGTTTATTTTTCCTGAGTATTGTTATATATTCATTTATCTGGATGAGTCTTGTGAACTTATGTCCCCTCCAACATTTTAACTCAAAACATTTCATGCACTGTTCCACTGGAGTTGGGCATGAATGAAGAAAAGTTGATTTATTAACCTCCATCAGCTTTTGGTAGTCATGACTGTATCCATGATTATGATTACAGCAGCTGAACGCAAAGATTTTCCACGACTGTGTTTGTGTATTAATAAAACATTGCTCCCAAGTTGTCCTTTAGCAGTGAATAAACAGACTTCCACACTTGAAAAGCAAACTTGCTTTGTGAAACCATTTCCATGCTCCAGTTCTGCTTTCAACTAAACAGATTTTTTTTGATCGACACAAAAATGAATATGTCCACCAAACATCCTCCTTCGATTGCAAAGCTGTTGGGATTAAAAGCAGCCTAATAACAGAGAAAAGCAGTTCTGTAACTTAATGTATCTTGGACACAGCGCAACTGTGCTGAAATTAAAATATGTCCATCTCCACAGCCATCAACAAACTCACGTCTGAACGCTGTCATTTTCTAACAGCTGATAAAACATGTGAGGATTAATAAAACAGCAGAAAACTGATCAAGCGTCTCTTTGATTCATGCGCTTCTTTAAATAGCAGTTGTAAAAACTTTAAAGCCCACCAGAAGTGTTTCGAACGTGCACAGTGCTCAACTCATAGCTGGGCCTCAGGGTCCTGACGTTCAGTGATGGTTTGAGAATCAGTACGGACAAAAGTACTTGTAAACTACAGGTTGCATGTTGGACTTAATCAAAACCTGAGAAAAGTGTGCCATAGTCTTTGGAGAGCAGTGATGGAGAAAGTACCCAAACACTACTGTACTGTAAAAGTACAAATAAACAGACACAAATGTACTCTAGTAAAAGTAGAAGTACCACATTAACATTTTTACTTAAGTAAAAGTAAATAACTACTTCCTTTTAAAATAACTTAAAGTATTAAAAGTAAAAGTACTTGCTGAATGTATTACCTAATGCAATAGTCTACAATATCATTAAGTGTGCGTACCGTATGTATATTTTCTGTAATACATTAATAGTGTTGAGTCATTTGAATGAACAATGCTGCAGATAATACATGTTTTTATTGTGTTAACTCTGTGACACAGTTCACACTTGGACTTGTGATTCTTCTGTGCATCAGAATTTCAGGGATGACATCCAGAGTTAAATGTCATTAAGCAAAATAAGAAAGAGAAATGATTTTACCTTTGAAAGTTTTTATTTAACACAAAGTAAAACCAATGTGTCATTTTAACTGCAGTTAACACATTTAATTAAAAGTTGTCTGTTTGAAAAAAGGAGCATTAGACCAAATAAAGGAATATCTGATCATTTCAACTCCAGTTTGTCATCAACTCTAGTTAAAATACTGTCTAGTCGACCTTGTAATGGGTCAATAATGAACAATATTTTAACTTCCTGACACCATTTTCAAAACTTGGACCTGAGTGTTGAGACATTTGGAAACATCTCTTGTCTCCTGACATCCATGGACATACACATTTTAATATTGCAGCAAGAATTTCTTGTTCAAGTTCAGAAGAAGTTGTTTTTCAAAGTTTTTTGAGTCCAGTCTGACTCTTTTGGGAGAGAGAATCTGTCCTGCTGTACTGAACAGTCTTTCAATAGTCTTTCAATAGTTTTTCAATAGTCTTTCAATAAGGCCATTGATAGTGCTGACTCTCCACAGTGGAATCCATTATGGGTGTGTTAGTGGTGCTTTGGGTGCTCCCAGCTCAATGACGTATATACTAGAACATACATCAATGGCCCAGATCTTCTTGAAGGCGGGTCTTAGGTTACGTAATCACTTTGCAGTGATTCAATGGACCAACTTCCCTCTCTCCATTGGTTACTTTCAAACTACAGTAATGAACAAATAAATGAATAAAAAAAACTGCAACGTGAGTGTAACTTGTAACAACACATTATAGAAATGTAGTGAAATAAAAAGTACAGATACTTCATGTAAAATATAGTGGAGTAAAAGCCGAAAGTACCCACATTTAACTCTACTGAAGTAAAGTACAGATACATGAAAAATGTACTTAAGTACAGTAACAAAGTACTTGTACTTAGTTAAATCCCACCACTGGTGGAGAGTGTATGTGTGGCATGTGATCATTGTGCGAGGAGTGTCTGTGGCTCCGCAGGAAAACAGGCTTCAAGTTTGATGAAGCTGGCTAGTGTTTAACAATCAGTCCTGGCTTCTGTGTGACGCTGTGTGAGCAGTCAGTAAAAAAGAGGCCCCCAGAGTGTTTCCTGTGTCAGCAAAACCAATATAGTGTTGTGCTGTTCTTCATCTTCTATTAATTACTACAGATCAGTTCCTTCCTAGTTTGTATACTGGGAGTCTTGGGTGGGTTGTTGCACTGAGTGCACTGCACGCTTGACATGTGTAGTGGACCAGACGGTGGTCTCTGATACACCTTCATCTCTGAACTGTCCCAGTGACACCTTTTCACTGACACTTTCAGTAAAAAGACATTAACACTATTTTATTACATTTATTTGAATCAAAACACATTATTTCAGAAGAGACTTCTTTTAATTTTGTTAATTCAAATGTCATCAAATGAATAACTCTTGTCGTTTTTTGATCATTTGTTATTTGCATTGAGTAGTCACTCTTTAATATGCTGATGTATTTTTAATATGTGAATGATCATTACTAAACTGGTATATTTTTCTCTGTCTTAGTCAAGAACTATGCCTAAAGTGAATTAATATGCCAGACTGAACTCCTCAGTTTTGTTAGAAGTTAGAATACAGTTTTAATCAGTTGTTTTATGAAGCTGGCTCCAGTCTAATCTGTTTCTCTCTCTTCATTCTAAACAACTTCTTCTCTGTTCTAAAAAACTGATCCTCTCCTATCCGAGTGACCTTCATGCACTCTCTCCCTTCCACTGGTTCATTTGAACCAATCGGAGAAGAACAAGTCACTGATCTCAGATCCTTTCTTAAAAGTTCTAAGCTTTGCTGGAACTTGGGAGTCGGTGGAGGAACTCAAGCCATGAGGTTCCCCAAAAGAGCTGAATGAACGCCAGTCACACGCTAAGGACGCGTCATTCAGTTAAAGATTTATAACATGCCTGTTATAAATCCATTTCAAGCTGTAAAAAGCTTCACTTTAGTGAGATTCCTTCAAAGGAAGCTCTTATCTTGAAAAGCCAAACCGGGACCTGCGCCATCACTCTGTGAGGTTGACACGGATCTCATGGAACCACTGCAAGATGGACACTGGTCGCCTGTAAAACCGTAGCAGCACATGCACGTAAGGCTGGACTAATTTACCGGAGTTGAGACAAGAAAATCTTCACAAAGGTAAAAGTCGTTGTTCATCGTGGTACAGAGTCTAGCCGACACCGGACCGGAGGATGTGCCGTTTCCTGGTTAAAACACATTTTAAGATAACCCCCTGACTCCATTTCCTTTCATCTTCCATCTTCCTCCTACTCTTAAACTTTATTTCTTAAGCCAGAACTAAGCTAAGAGCTTGCAGTATAAGTTATTATAAAACCCATAACTTTATTCTGTTGTACCTAGAAGTTACGAACGCGTGATGTCATCTGCTGGAGTAAATTTATAGGAAAAAATGATCAACCAATCATGGAAATATGTTGTGATGTAAGTTATGATTCTGTTAAATAAATGGTTCAGTCCTGCTGTAATAATAATAATAATAATAATAATGCCACATTTTGTCATCTGTGTATGTTTCCATACAAGACAAAATTTGTCTCTGCATTTAACCCAATCACCACCAGGTGGGGCAGTGGGCAACTATAGAAAGCGCCTGGGGAGCAATTTGGGGATGAGGTGTGCTGCTCATACACACAACAAGGTGTGCAGTGACCGGGGTTCGAACCTGGGTCTTTCGGGTCCCAAGTCGGCTGCCCTGCCTCTACACCATCTTGGCCCCCATACCAACATAAGTTAACATTTCATGTCTTTACATTATCACCTCCAAGGCACAGAATTACAGGTATTAATCTAAAAAGAGAGAACTCGTTTAATTAATGATGATGTTTGTGTCAGATAAAATCTACTCAAATCTTTCATCTGGAATACAGTCAGCAAAACTGACCGGTGCAATATCCCTACACATGCATGAGATTTAAAAAAAAAAAAAAAGAGTCAGATATACTTCTGGCTTCTGACCTGTGTTGACCTGCACATGACAAATAAACAACAACATGACTTGTGAGCCACACAAATAGCAAGTGTGGAGAACTTGCATTGTTTTTCCGAGACCTCGCGCTCCTGATTTGGTTCAGGCGTAAACAAGAACGCCATGGTATTTATGCAGCGTATGTGTTGTTAAATTTAGCAGAGAAACATAGAATTAGTGAAACAAATGCCAGCCTACAACCGTCTACAAAGCTAAACACATGCACATGTTGCACAAACTTCCAGCACGTTTGAACCAACCTGGATGCCTGCAGGAGAACTTGCCACGGTTTATAGGTGAACTTTAAGGAGTAACATTCAGTTTGGCCAAAAACAGAGTGTACGTATTTAATGATTAAATGTGTATTGGATTAAAATATTTTAGGCTGCAGATCCACTCTACCCCCACAGTAGAAGGTCAAAGTGCAGCTGGATTTCATCTCTGATCGCTCTGTGTGTTAGCATAAAGCCATTCGTCACGGGCGCAGAGTGTCGGCTGGGTGTCCCTGTCACTAAGCTGTCTGTTTTGTCAGACAGCCAAATTCATCACATCGAGACGGGGGACTGATCCTCACCAGCACAAGCCAACAGTCCCGCAAAGAGATACAAATATGCAAATTAACAACAAAATAAACACCACCCTGCAAACGAGCTATCCATCAATGACTAGTTTCTGAGCAGCTCAGCACTGGCAAAGGCAGCAGTAATCAGCCACTCCGTAAGAGGGAGTGATGGAACGCCATCTTCTCATCTGCCTCCCCCTCCCTATATCATCCACAAACTGTCCTCCTTTCATCAGTCACTATTTGTCATTTTTCATGCAAGCTTTCTGTAATTTTCCCCTCTCGCTCTCCACTTGCACTTCTTTCTTTAGTCTCACGCACTTTGTCAATACCATGTTGGCACTTTTGTCTCTTCACCTCCCTCCCAGCTTGTTCTCAAGCTCTTTTTTCCCCTTTAAGTGCCAGTTCATCATAGTAATTATGAGATAGAAGAAGAAATGTTGAATGCATACTTGTGTTTGAATGGATAATGATGTGATGGGAAACATTGTGCCATTAGAGGAGCCACACAAATCAAGCTCCATGCGACAATTCTTTCCATTTAGACTTTGGCCTTTCAAGCGGTAATGCATCACTTCTTTACCGCCGTGCGACGTGCAACAGCAAAGCTTTTGTTTTTAAATTCAAACTAAACATTAAACGTATGAAACACTGCAGTCATTGAGAAAGAGTTTGATGGCTGTGAGAAAAGAGGCCAAAGTGGAAAGAAAGTTTTCTAAATGGAAGAAGTTAATAGAGGAAAATGTTTTTTAAAAAAAGCTTGAAGCAGGAGGAATTCTCCAACAGCTGAGTCAGTTCAGACGAATATTGCATTCCTGGCAGCATATGCAGACATCCCTTTAAGCATAATATAAACATACATTTTATTTCAAGTCTGTAGTTTCATTTTTAAAACAATCGTGAAAAGGTTCAAACTGATTTATCAGAATTATCTGACAGGCTTAAAAACGTTGCAGCCTCCTTTATCTCATAAATGCATGTTGTAATTACCGTAATTTCTGGACTATTGAGCGCACCTGAATATAAGCCGCACCCACTAAATAAAAAAGTTATAATGATTTTGTACATAAATAGTCTGTGCTTATCTATAAGCTGCAGCGGTCCACATTGTAACATGACAAATTTACACAGAAATTTCTAGAAACTTTCAATTAAATACGTATACCAGTAACATCACAAATACATACAGTATTTTTTTTTTCTGAACATTGCCTGTTACACAGCTGGTTAAAAAAATCACCCGCTTTGAATGTTATCAACCATTAAATGGCCATTATCAGTTATTATCATCCCCATACGTAGCAGTCAGACTGCCCCTCCTGTACCTCCTAGTAGGTTTAAAGGTATGTTATCACCGTTGGTAGCGAGGACAGCAGGGTCCGTCTTTAGCTACGTGTTAAAGTTTTGAGTAAAGGGTCTAGCATTACGTTTAGGGTCTTGGTTAGGTTTAGGGTCTTGGTTAGGTTTAGGGTCTTGGTTAGGTTTAGGGTCTTGGTTAGGTTTAGGGTCTTGGTTAGGTTTAGGCACAAGGGTAAGGGGGTTAGGTTTAGGGTTGGTCCTCTGGGTCAGGTGTACGGTTAGGTTTAGGAAAATGGCTATATAAGCTGAAAACAGCAAAAAACAAACACTTCCGGGTTCACGGCTACACGCAGCCCACTCACAGCGATAATAACGCAAATAACGTTCTTTTAAACCTGCTAGGAGGTAGATTGGACAGTTTTGCCGCTATAATGGGGATGATAACAACTGATAACGCCCATTGAATGGACTGACAACATCCGAAGCCGCTGAAAAGAAATACAGTAGCCTACCAGGATGTCATTTATTGCTACCTTTACAGATTGTGCTGTCCTCCATCACACAACTGCCTTTTGAAACAGGGTGGTGGGTGTCATTCCCCAATCTGTTACTGAACCCGATCTGTAGTGTAGCTCATTTGCACATGCGCTAAAAGATATACTTCAGAGTCGCACGGATTGCATTTGAATATACTAGATTAAGGAAAATGTACTGGTATAATTGCAGTTATGAATAAAAACTGTCTTAATTTACTTAGAAAATTGTGTGCTCTATCTCCATCGATCTTCATGTTGCTAATTTATGCCACTTGTATTTCCCCTAAAATCATTGACATATTTACGTCATGGTTAAAATGGAATGCAGTTTCACCACTAAGCAGCACTGTTTCACCATGGTAATAATTCATTCTGTTTTTCTTGCAGGGTTTTCTCATTCAACCCAGGCTGGGGGGTCAGGTCTAATGCATCACACATCATCTTGACTAATGATTTGTAATGGAAATACGATTGGCATAAATTAGCTACATGAAGATCAATAGCGATAGAGCACGAATTTTCTAAGTAAATTAAGACAATTTTTATTCATAAACTATGGCGAGCCAAACGGAAATACGAGTGGCGTAAATTACCTACATGAAGATACTGTTGGAGATAGAGCACGTAATTTTTTAAGTAAATTACTTTATAAGATAGTTCTTATTCATAAACAACCACGATCAGTGCGACCTGGAAAAACACTACGGATCGTGCTTATGCAACAGATTGGGGAACAGTGACTGTGGCAACCTTTGTCCCCCCATCATTTCCCCCAAACTTTGTGCCCCCAGGGTTCATGCCCCTTTACACCTTCCCCTCGTTCTCTCCTCCCCTCCCCGTTTCATTGGTTTGAATGTGACCTGTTGTGTGATTTCAATGGTCAGATTTATTTTTAATTTTTTTATTTTACTTTTATTTATACAGGTAGTATCGAGTCACGAGGATCCCCCCAAGAGAGACGTGTATTGCAGCTATGTGAACGCCCGGGTGTGATGAGGCTAGTTTTGGCGACATGAAGCACGTTAGCCTATCCAAAACAAAAAAAATAAAAAATAATCTAAATTCTAAAAAAAAAAAAATCTAAATTAGCCACAGCATTGTATAAGCCACCATGTCCAAAGTGTGTGGAAAAGGTAGCAGCTTATAGTCTGGAAATATGAAAAATGTTCCTGCCAGCTCGTGGCACCTGGAAGTAGGAAAAGAGCAGCAGCGTCTCGGCCAGGCTGTCCCCACGGGTACATTTATGAAAACCAGTCAGTTTACACTGCCTCCTCAGGATGGGCATGTCTCCAAAGCATAACATTGTTCTTAGCTCCAGTTAGTCTGCACTAACAGGACAATTAGAGGATCATAAGGGACTCTGGTTAGCCACCCAGCAGCACGTGTGGGATCTCCTGCCTGTGGGCACCCGAGAACCGAGCTTTGAAGTGACTGCAGCCGCAGCTCGGCCCAGAAAGTCAAAACAGAGCATTCCTTAAGAATACCTTAACTGCTGCCATTTGTTTTGCTACACAGCTGTTTCAACAACGAGTGGGTGTCGAGTTCTGACAATGTAATAAAAAAAAACACAGCGTTTTCTTTTTTTGTATTGCGCTTGTGTTGTGAAGTGTATTGCAATTCAGGGGAGAGGGAGATATTAAACTGTTAACTTCTGTCTCCATGTTGTGGTGTTTGTGTCTGGGTGCGACTTCATTTACGATTGTGACAGACTGAAGGAAGAAAGAGACAAAAAGCAGAAGAAGGCCATGAAATAGAGACGTTGGCCTTGTCTGTTCTCTGCTTTTACAAGTGGTTGAAGGGTGGCACAGACAAGACATTTCTCAAATTCTCTCCAACGATCCATTCAAACCAGAAAGTATTTCCCCACATTTCAAGCCACACTTAATATTCATCTTTTTAGACTGCTGTCCCACATAACATCACACAGAACACAGTGCTTGTTGTTGTTTTGTTGTACTTGTTAGTTTTTACCTGTACAATGTGTTGAGAGGTCTGAAAGGAGTCTAAAAATTTACATTTTTATTTTATTAAAACATCTTCAGCCTATCTGCTAACCATTGGACACGATCACAAACAGCTTTCAAACATGCCCCTGTCTCTAAAATTGAACCTTTTTTTCCTGATTGATCATCCTTTGAATATTTCCATTATAAATGATTCATGATTTTTAGGGTCTTGGTTGGATTTTATTATTTTGTTCTGTCGTATGATTTTTATATTCTGTTGGTTTGTAAATAATTTATTTGGGTTTCAGTATGATTTTTTTCCCCCTCTTGGTCTGGAGTCTTGACCTTCATAACTTATCAGTCACGCCCTCAGTTTCCTTTGCAGACCAGGTCCAGTTTGGTAGAACTCATACCTACACAGTATATTCATTCAACCTTTATTTAGTCAGGTAAATCTTTTGAACCTCATGGGCTCATTTACGAAAGCGACCTGCTAAAACTAAAGAACAATGAACAGCAGTGGTAGAATTTCCTTAAACAATAAACAATAAACAAACAAACAATAAACAATAGAAAACAAAAGAGAGAAAAAAACAAAATAAAGTTTTTTTTTTTTTAGTATCAAAAAACTAGCAAAACATTATAAGGTAGATGTATAAAATCAAAGACAGGAACAAATCTGCATTGGTTTTACCAATATACCAAATGTATATGGTTGACTGCTCAATCCATCGATCAGTAGGTGGAGCCTTTTATTGCAGCAACAAACTAAATTCATTCATTCATTCAACCTTTACTTATACAAGTTAGTCTCATTGAGCCACAAGGACTCGTTTACAAGAGAGACATGATTTTAACTAAAAGTGATGGTCAGTTATAAATGAAACAATATAAATTAAGAATAAATGAAAGAAAATGGTATTAAAAAAACAAAACAGAAGACACACACACACACACACACACACACACACACACACACACGCACACACACACATGGATGATAATCCCAACAAAGTACAACAAATTGATTGACAATGGAACAAAAGTAAAAATTGTGCAAAACAATCATCAAACTGTGTAAAAAACACAAAACTATGCAAAGCGTGATTAAAAAGTGCACAAAAAGCCCTAAGATGTACAAATATGATCTCAAATGTGCAAAAACAGAGGCAGCAGTAATTACAATCAAACTGTTTACTTTTTAAAATTTACGAGATGTTCAGCCTTGATTGTTCGAACCTCGGTTTTCTTGCAACTTTTTGTTGTTTTGAGCCTTTGAGTTTGTCGCAAATCATTGATTCTTTTTATTTTCCCAACCATTTCATATTCTCTCTATCTCTTTAGGAACACTAAAACAGAAAAAAATAATTTCATCTCATAAAATAAAAAAACATAAAATATATCCTCCAGCAGTCTTAATTTGCCACTGATCTCGTTCCAGTCTGTGATGCTTTCAAGTTCATGTTGGTTCTTGGGCTGATTCATCTGCCAACCACATGTTTTCAACAACCACCTCAGTAACTTTACACATTTGGAGTCTGTGTGTATGTGTGTGTATGTGTAGGGGTGTGTGTGTTTTAGGGAAACAGTGTTCAGCTATATGAGTCCATTCAGAAAGATCAAAACCACACCTAATCCTAATTTCTTTACATTTATGATCATGAACATAAAAACATCTGAGATGTAGGTTCCTTTTTTGCCTCAACATCAAACAACATCTTATTAGAGTCCAATGCATAAGCATTGAAACACCCTTATAACTAATTTCATCCTTTTTTTGTTGTCAAAGTCAAAGTGAATTTTTAAAAGTAGAGTTTAAAAACAGCATCATATGAATTGTCCTGTATCTGATCAGGCATCTTTGAAATAAAACATGCAAATTATACAACAAAACGTGCAGTTTGATAGTGGGCCATAGTTTTCAGATGCATATCGTTAAATTAAGTTTGCAATAGAAAATCTGCATGAAAAATGTAATGGGATTTGGACCAAACAGGAGAAAACGCAGCCTTTTTTTTTTAAGCTCTACAATTCAAGTACAGTTCAAAATAGAAACATCATTCAAAGTTCAAACAAGTCACAAAAACTTTGACTTTATACGTCTAAACATACACTTTGATATATTTTATGGTTTTATACAATCGCAGTCAGGGAGCGACAGATGCAGATGTGTGGTTATCACTGTGACCGTAATGAGCCACACAATCATTTATTCAACAGAATAAATAGATGCTCTGTGGAAAGTGCACGTTATGCACAGAGACAGCTCCAGACTGCTCTACACAGTGCACGCACAACATCAGCAGGTGTCTGAACTCTACATTTCAGACATAATATAAAAAAAAAGCTTACTGTAAAAAAATAAGTTAAAATGCAAATAGAGAAATGTTTGATGTGTTATTCACATTATACATCACATGTCAAAACATCAGTGCTAATTTATCAAAAATAACAGCGATCAAAACATAAAAAAAGCAGTCCAATTTATTTTAATAAAAAATGGATGGATTGTCCGACAACTGAGAATTGAAGGTGCTTCAGACGGTGCCACGAGACTGGAGCAACAACCAGGACTGAATTCAGCAGAGAGGAGTTCAGCTCAGAACCATGAAGTGAGGGGAAGGAGGAGGGTTCAAGACACCTGACAGAATCGGAGCTGCTCTATTCACACACAACCTGCTGTTCCTCTCCAAAATAGTAATTTTATTGTCTATAAATGTAGGTAAATGTTGATATAACAATCCGTTAAAATACACCAAAATGCAGGAAATGGCATCTCTGTTATTCAAAATTTTCTGTGAGAGAATCCACGGACCCTGAGCCCCGGCCTGCCCGCTGTTCCGGCATCAATCAGTTTACAAATTAAGCCCTGAGCTTTCTCACTTAATTCGGACGCCTTCTTAACAATATAACGAGAAGTTATCTACAAAAATGTTTCTTTTTTTATGTTCAGCACTATAA
>JBBPBX010003959.1:58316-71192 GCA_038048925.1 Garcialebias charrua
TATATATATATATATATATATATCTTCATGAAGAATTCATATCTGAATTGAGTATTAATATTCACGTATACAGTACATCTATGGCTATGTGAAAGCACAAGTACAGTAGCAGCAGCTGTTGAGTTCAAGACCACCTAACCCGAGATCAAGTCAAGACCAAGACCAGAGTGTACCGAGACCGAGACAAGACCAAGACTTTTAGGGTCCGAGACCAAGTCAAGACCAAGACCTCAAATAAAATAAATAAAATATAAAAATTTATTATCTATTTTTTTTAAATAAAAGTTACATACTGCAATTTTAAGTATGCTTGTGTATGAATATATCAGCTTTTATAAAATTTCAAAGCTACATAAAGAAATCAGACATCCAGTGGCCTAACTTCATGTGATTCAACAATAAAACTACACAACTGTTAAATTGGAAGCAGTTTCATCACAAGCCAAGTCTTAAAAAACTGCAGTGTCAAAACACTTCTTAAGACCGAACTCAACACCAAGGATAACCATGTAGCTGCACAGTGATTTCAATAAAGTAGTAGATATACACCTAAAAAAGTTACATAAATGGATATTAGTTACAAGTATATTCTTTGTGATTTAAATAACCAAACTTTATAACTGATAATATGGCAGACATATTCTCAATCACTTCTCACTTTCCCAGTGTTGCCAGATAGTCAAGATTTTCCAGCCCAAAAATCTGTTAAAAACCTCCACTTCACACAAGAATCTGCCCAGTCAGTGTATATTGTTACAGTATATTTACTGTTTGAACACGAACACACATCAGTACAAACCAAGGTTAACAAAATGTGGCAAAACGCAACAATCCAACTAAAACCTTTCCATAGTTCCCAGCAAAATCAGAACGAAAACTACCCAATTGTCAGTAAACCGCCAAATCTGGCAAAACTGGGAGTGACGTGTGCGAGTTGTGACGGTTCGGTGAGAGGTTGGAGAAATTAGCAGCGACCGTTAGTCACTCTCAAAGCAGCAGGACGCACGTTGAATTATTCCACACTTCCAATTTATTAAACTTCGTCCATGTAACGCCAGTTCTCCACAGTACTAAACATTATATTGTCATACATGAGCAAATAATATTAGTTTACCGCTCTGCCCCTCATCGTCACTTGTATACTGTATCCTTAACTACGTGGAATAATAATTCTACTTTTTGTACAAGTGTACAACAACGGAAAACAAAGGGAGTAGGCGCCCCCTTGTGGTGATACCTACTCATCTCTGGGACCCAACCAATATACAGTAATGACTGTTACAGAGTGAAAAGGGGTGGGCATGACAGCGATAACAAAAGATGTATTTGGCAATGAGTCACGTTATCATTTGGATTTGAACCAGTATGTTTTGCATCTAATAAAAACAAAGATGTATATATATAAAGATGTATATATGTGAATAAACTGTACAATGTTGACAAAAGAAGTTCACGCCTTGCTAGCAGCCAGGGACACTACATTCAAGTCAGGAGATAAAGAGGAGCTGAGAAAGAGCAGGAATGAACTGAAGGATGGCATTAAGAAGGCCAAGGCCACGTATGCACAGAGGATCGAGGGACAGTTCACCTCACAAGACCCACGGAGCATGTGGAAGGGTATTAAATGCATAACAGATTACAAAGGCAAGAACAAACAATGCCCCAGGGACCCATCTCTGCCTGATGCCCTCAATAAGTTTTATGCACGTTTTGATGATCCAAACAGACCAGCTAGCACCAGACTCACCTCATCACCAGATGAAGAGCATCTCAGGGTGTCCGCAGCAGAAGTGAGAGGCAGTCTCAGAAAGATTAATCCTCATAAAGCAACCGGACCAGACAACATCCCAGGGAAAGTTCTGAAGGAATGTGCGGACCAGCTCTGTGAGGTGCTGGCTGACATCTTCACCACCTCACTTGCACTGGAGTCAGTTCCCACCTGCCTGAAGACCGCGACCATCATCCCAGTCCCAAAGAGCTCCACAGTGACTGGTCTGAATGACTATAGACCGGTGGCCCTCACCCCGATAGTCGCTAAATGTTTTGAGAAACTGGTCATGTCCCACATCAAGGCAACCGTCAACATCAACGAGGACCCTCATCAATACGCATACCGTGAGAACCGATCAACAGAGGACGCCATTTCTTCCGTGGTCCACACTGCTCTCACCCACCTGGATCAGAAGGACTCATACGTGCGTCTGCTCTTTGTGGACTTCACATCTGCCTTCAACACCATGATCCCCCAAACTCTGATAGACAAACTATCTACACTTGGACTAAGCCCCTCTATTTGTAACTGGGTACTAGACTTCTTAACAGACAGACCACAGTCCGTGAAGATCCACAACTTCTCCTCCTCCACCATAACCCTCAGCACTGGCTCTCCTCAGGGATGTGTGCTGAGCCCCCTTCTGTTCACTCTGCTCACATATGATTGTACAGCCACACTTCCAGGCTGTCATATTGTTAAGTTTGCAGATGATACAGCGGTGGTGGGATGCATCACAAACAATGATGAGTCCAGCTACAGACAGGAGGTGGAACACCTGGAGAGCTGGTGCAAAGAGAATAATCTTCACATGAATGTGAAGAAGACAAAGGAGATGATTGTGGACTTCAGAAGGAACAAACACACCCACGCCCCACTGAAAATAGGTGGGTCTGCAGTGGAAGTGGTCTCCAGCTACAAATACTTGGGTGTACACATGAATGATAACCTCAGCTGGAGCAACAACACCACCAGCCTGATCAAGAAAGGTCATCAGAGACTCTACTTCCTCAGACGGCTGAGACGAGCTGGTCTGAGCAGCCCAGTCCTCACCTCCTTCTACAGGTGTGCAGTGGAGAGCGTCCTGTGCTCCAGCATCAACGTGTGGCATGGAGGCTGCACAGTTGAAGAGAGGAAAGCTCTACAGAGAGTGGTGAAGGCTGCACAGAAGTCTGTTGGAGTCAGTCTCCCCACCATCACAGACATTTACACCTCCAGATGCAGGAAAAGAGCCACCTGCATCATGAAAGACCTCACTCATCCAGCACACTCACTCTTTGCCCCACTCCCCTCAGGACGGAGGTTGAGGAGCATCAAATGTAGAACCACTAGACTGAGGAACAGCTTCTACCCTGAGGCTGTTAGACTCATGAATAAATAAAAATAAAATAAAAAATAAACACTGCAAAATATCACATTGTGCTGATGCTGATCTGTTTTCTTGTTGCTGTGTTCATCTGTGACCATCTGCTCATACAAACTCATGTTCGTGCTGCTGTTTATTCCCACTATATTAGGCTTAGTGTATTACTAGTTGATGTTTTTCTTAGTTAATTCTAGATGTTATTACTGTTTTTCTCTTGCATTTGTTGTTGGATGTAACTGGGACCCCGTGTACATAATCTCGTTTTCATCACATGTACCACATGCGGTGCAAATGACAATAAAGACTCTCTGACTCTGACTCTGATATCCATCCATCCATCCATCTTCTTCCGCTTATCCGGGGTCGGGTCGCGGGGGTAGCAGCCTAAGTAGGGAGGCCCAGACTTCCCTCTCCCCAGCCACTTGGAGCAGCTCCTCCGGGGGAATCCCAAGGCGTTCCCAGGCCAGCCGAGAAACATAGTCCCTCCAGCGTGTCCTGGGTCTTCCTCTGGGTCTCCTCCCGGTGGGACATGCCCGGAACACCTCACCAGGGAGGCGTCCAGGAGGCATCCTAAACCACAGCTGTGGTCTTGAAATAAAATCCAGAGTCCTCAATGTCAGAGACCGAGACCAAGTGCGGTCAAGTCTGAGACAAGACCAAGACTATCAAAAAGTGGTCTCGAGACCGGTCTTAAGACCAAGACCGGTCTCAAGACCAAGATGGTCTCAAGTACTGTACTACAACACTACTAGCTAGCACTTCCAGTGTAGTATGAATGTACACACAAAACAAAAACATTCAAGCATAATTCAAGTAAAACATTGTTGAGCCCCTAAAAACAGCACAGTGTCAGTGCCTCAGTCTCTCACATAGAAGAGCAGGATGTAAAGAGCCTCATCTGCATGAATTACCGTACTACTTTAAACTAACAACCACATTCCCTGAAACTGATGACCTAATTGTTTATAACTGTGATAACCTGCTTTCATCCCAGGTCATTAGACACCAGCGGATCTGAAAACTGCAAGAGGTCTGTTATCAAGATGGATGCTTGTTGGTGTGTCCAGCAGCAAGTGAAGTATTGATTTAATCACTAAACATGTGCCTGGAGTGACAGGCCCACAGAGGAACCCTATAACACTGGAGGAGCAGGGCTCAGCCTCTGGACTCTTCTCAGCCAGATGATTCAGATTCACTTCTTTCAGCTCAAAGGAGAACACACTCCCTTCCAAAAGAAGCAAAAATAGCTGTTCTGCACACTGGGGAGTTAAATGCTTTGCAGCAGTGAAAGATGGAGGCATTGTTATTTCCTGACCCTGGAATCCCCCTGCTTACGGGGAAGAACTTGCAGCATTGATGTGCTTTTTTTTCTGAGGAGCAGCAACAGTTTGGTCTCAGGGCGTTCGTTCTTCTGGGCTTGGTGTGTTTTCATGGTGGGAATCTGGGCAGAGCAGACTCCTGTGTGGCCCTGTCTGCCTTACAGTCTGACTGGGGTGACTCCCCCAGCAAGTCCTCACACAAGGCGCCCAGCGTTTAATGTGTGTGTGTGTGTGTGTGTGTGTGTGTGTTTGTGTACATTGGATGTGTCACACCCCGTTTTAAAAGCATAAGCCATATCTTCCCTCCCTGGATCCCATCCATATCAAAACCTCAAAAATCCATCCCATAACACTCTTTATTATATCCAGACATTTCCTTCTCTTATTGCCAGTCACAGTCTTTAAACAAAAGTCAAGTTTGTGCAGCAATACTGAATTTAATAAAATCTTATCTTTACTACAGTGTAAACAGCAACTTACATGCTTAATAACGTTGCTTTGGGCATTTTCTTGGGGAATAAAAATTGAAGAGGCATAAGGAATAATAATTAGGCACTATAATGCCATCACACATACAGAATTACTGTAAATATATTTACTTTAGGAAACCTTTTTTAAAGCTAGATCCATTCTTTGAAAAAATAGTGAACTGCAGCTCCATACACGAGAATAACATGAAGGAAAAAAAAACTAAATAATGGTTCAAACAGTCAAAAGTACTCCATTTGAGCTGCAAGAGTTGTATCAACATTTACAGCAACAACCACAGAATGGGGAGAAAAGATTGAAAATATAATTTATACAAGTATGTATATTTATTTATATACTATGTATATTTATTTATAGTACACACGTGCTTTTCATGTATGCAATATTTGCTTTCCAGATGTATTATAAAATAAATCCATTCCTATTAATGTTTAAATATTTGATAAATTATTGGTCTGTGTTGGTTCAAGGATGATATTTAATGGAGTAATGCTTCAGGTTTAAAAGACCTTTATACTATACTAAATATACATATTTAAAAGTATTTATATCAACAACTTCTATCTGCTTCTAACTGCTAAAACTCAATCATTCTTTGAGATATTCAACTGAAGTTTGCTCTGGTCGTAGCTGAGACAGACTTTTCGTACACTCCTAAGACAAATCTAAAATCCAAGATGGCTGCCTGAGCTACATTTAAATGGCTTTAACACAGCTATTTTTATACATTCAAAGCTGAAATTTGGTGAGGTTATAGCTGAGAATGTTCCCTTTCACATACTGAATCCAAATCAAAAATCAAAGATGGCCACCTTAGCTAAAAAGGAAAAAAATATAACTCAGATATATTTTTAGAGCTATTCAGCTGAGATTCGGTATAGTGGTAGCTGAGAGCAAACCCAAACATATACTACTGTCAAATCAACAATTTAAATTGGCAGCAGCCTGGCAGTCTCCATCAAAATTTCTCCAGGAACTTTCTATTTTTTATTTATTTTTTTGTATTCACTGACCTGCATCATCAGGACTACACAGTCTAAGAACACAAATACTGTATTTCCTTCCTATATGCTGTTTCTGCTTGCTCGCAGCAGTCGACCTGCGAGGTGTTTGATGTACAGGATGGGGAGTGGGAGGAAAGAGATGGCAAAGCCAGGGGCACAAGGTTACAAAAAAAAAAGAAAAGAAAAGAAAAAACAGGGGTGAAAAAGGATGGAGAAATACAAGATGGTGGAGTGGCCCGTCGAGAGCCGTGCAATACCTGATCAATACAAATCCAAGGTCTAAATTATTTAGACAAGTCTCCAACAACCCCCTCTCTCTCTCCTGTGGACGGATGAGCCAATCAGGTGAGATGGGATGAGATCCAATCACCTGTGGGCGTACTTTATACTCTCTCTCTCACACACACACACACACACACACACACAGATCTAGACGAAGGCCTTTGATGGTTGCCGTTAACATTCTTGACCATACTTCATTTCGGAGCGCTGTTCAATTGGCCGAGGGGGATGTGAAGCCACGAGGCAGGAACACAGCTGGAATTTACTACCATCAGGCTCATTCACAGAACCTCAGCAGCTTCTTCTGCGTTTCGGAGCATGCATTTGGTCTCACCGTGCACACTTTGTTCACATATAAACAGTCCAGGTGTGCGGCTGTTCATGCAAATATCTGGACTAAACTGAAAAATGTTTTTCTCGGCTTCACACACATCTACAAACAAACAATTTTTTTAATTTTGTGCGTGGTTACCATGTGATTTATGATCAAACAATGGCTGACTTCTGCATTCCTGAGTTTTAGCAAAAAGGAAAAAGGAAATTGTGTCACGATGTTTCATGGAATGTGTGTTTTCTTTTCAACATGTTTTAGGCAGATTCAGACTTTCTGAGGAGTGACCAGTGAAAAGATAAATCATGTAGAGAACTTTTCTACTTCACATGTTGAGATGTATCTGCACATCTGCAAGTCCTGACAAAGCTTCATTACAGTGGCTGCATAATATTAATACCTACATGCAGATATTAGTACTTTATACTCAAACTCACCACAGTGCTCATGTCTTGGCCCAAAGCCAGCATGTAATATTGATGAAGTGATGTGGTATGCCTTGTTATAGACACACAACTGTGATACTACTCAACTATTGATGTGCCTGGGGCTTTCTTTACTTCTCTGTATCCACCATGAGTAATGACTAGGGCACAAAGTATCACACAAAAACACAGAATACACACCCACAATCAAATTACTGCCTTTTACTGGAAAGTATCACTAAGTCTAAATGGACACTTTCAGAAAAAGAGACAAACACGTCCTTCAAAATACATTTTTGATTGATTGTGAAAGAAAGCTGAAACTTACCAAATTCATAATTGAAGAGAAAAAACCGCAAATATAAATAATTTAAAAAGCCAATTTTCAATTAAGGTTTATGAAATGTGAATGCTCTTTTTTTTCAGCTTTGGATTTAAAAATACCAAGATGGCGGCTGAGCAGAGTGGACGTTTGTAGTCGGGCTCCTGCAAGTACCTCCAAAAGGAGTATTTGGAGAGCTTGTACTCGCAGTTTTTAGCGCTGGATGTGCAGAGAGGAGCTCTGAAAAAGCTGCGGAACTTGGACTGGAGCATGCGATCCAGAATTTATGAATCTACAAGCCAACATGTCCGTGAGTTTTCGCCGAGAGTTAGCCTAGCGTAGCTACCGAGCTAATCAAAGCTAACCGAGCTGGGTCACCGTAACCGGGTGCCGTAGCTGCGGAGCTGCGGACTTCGTTAACAAATAAACCGGAAAAATACGCTGGTTGTTACGAAGAAACGCGGGCCGGCACGCTGGAGGTGCTTTGTTGCAGCGAAAGAAAACAACAAAGCTGGGAGTGGTGGCTTCAGACTACAAGCTAACGCTAGCCATGTGCTGCTGATAAAAGGCTTCAAGCTGATCCGAGCGCCGTGAACCGTGGACGCCACCTGGGGCTTCGAGCTGATCCGAGCGCCGTGAACCGTGGACGCCAACTGGGGCTTCGAGCTGATCCGAGAGCCGTGAGCCGTGGACGCCACCTGGGGCTTCGAGCTGATCCGAGCGCCGTGAACCGTGGACACCACCTGAGGCTTCGAGCTGATCCGAACGCCGTGAACCGTGGACACCACCTGGGGCTTCGAGCTGAGCCATGCGCCGTGAACCGTGGACACCACCTGAGGCTTCGATCTGAGCCGTGCGCCGTGGGCGAGCCAGGGGACTGCTGCAGGCTGCTGAGACCGTGAGTTCTGCTGAGACCGTGAGTTCTGAACTAACTGCTGATCTGGGCACTGGGCCACAGCCACCATCATTAGGCCTGTGAGCCTCGTGGAAGAGCCACGTGGTTCAGTAAACAAACCATCAACCAGAGACCTGCTACCACTAGACTACAAACTGTAAGTAATGCCGAAAAGAGGTGGACAAAAATCACCTGAGTCAAAAAAAGGTGGTCAAAAGTCACCAGAGTCGGAGGAAAACAACTCAGCAGAAATGCAAGACTTTAAAAAATCACTAAACAGTATAAATGAAAAACTATCAAAATTATCAGAAAAAATTGATTCACAGGCCAATCTGGTTGATGAAATAAGACAACTGAAAGATCTGATAACCAGCAAAGACAATAAAATAGCTGAACTGGAAAAAAAAATAGAAGACATGGAAAAATACACAAAAAAGAACAACGTGGTGATCACAGGACTTGATGTTAGTAAGTGTCGGACATTTAAACAAGCTCTCACTAACACTGACCCAACTGAGGATGCACCACAGGAAGAACTAGAGACTCTGGAGGAGACTGTAGTTAATTTTTTATGGGACAATTACTATGACATAAAATATGAGGACATTTCGTTCTGTTACACCCTGCCCAGTAAATCACCAAACACCAAACCGTCGGTAGTTGTCGAGTTCGTTAGCAGGAAGTTTAGAAACTATGTAATTAGTCAATCACACCTACTGAAGGGAACAAAAGTGTACATAAATGAACATCTAACAAAAAAAAACGGAAGAATTGCAAAGGAAGCAAGGTGGCTAAAAAGCCAACACAAAATAGCATCAACATGGACAAGAAATGGAAACATCTTTATCAAAACACATGTAGGGGCTAACCCTAAAATGATAAAAGAACTGAAGGATCTAGAGGAGCACAGAGGAGGACAAAGTACAAATCAATGAAACAACTGAAATGAACAAATACATCAAATACATTAAAACATGACAACATACGAAGACTCAGAACCTAAAATATATAATGTTAATGATGTTATTGATGCTAACTTTTTTCCAGTAATAAAAGATAGCGAATACTACAATGAAGAGCAATTTAATGACATCAATATAACAAATGGAGTTCTCTCTATTATTCACTTTAACAGCAGAAGTATAAATGCAAATATATCCAACATAACAGATTACTTAAAACAGTTAAATAGAACTTTTACGATAATAGCACTGTCAGAGACATGGCTCAATGACGATAACACAAGTAATATTCACATTGAAGGGTATGAATTATTTCACATGAACAGAAATAATAAGAGAGGCGGTGGTGTCGCTTTATATGTTAAAAATGAATTAAAATGTAAACTAAATAATGAAATGTCAATAATAGTTGATAATCTTATGGAAATGATAACAATAGAAATAATAAACAAAAATGATAAAAACATAATAATAAGTTGTGTATATAGATCACCAGGATCAAATATAGAAATATTCACTGATAAAATCCTGGAGCTATTGGAGAAGAGTTTTAATAAAAAAGTTTTTCTGTGTGGAGACTTTAACATTGATATGGGAAATAAAACAGATTCAAATAACATCAGTACATTTATAAATTCAATGTACAGTTTAAATATGTATCCATTGATATCCAAGCCAACAAGAATTACAACTCATAGTGCCACAATAATTGATAATATTTTCACAAATATAACAGACGGAGAGGTGATAGGTGGTATCTTAACGACCGACTTAAGTGATCATTTACCAGTTTTCACAATCTATAAAAATGATCAAAGTATCACAAAAGCAGTTAACGCAAAGAAAAAGATCATAAACACATCAAAAAAAGTTATGGAAAAATTAAAAGAGGATCTAGATAAACAAGACTGGAATAAAGTGTATGTTGATGATGTGAACAGATCATATGATGAGTTTATGAATATCTTGGAAACTCTGTATGAAAAAAATTGTGTACAAACAAATTACACAAAGAGAAATATTGTTGACCAACCATGGATGACAAAAGGGTTGAGAAATGCTTGTAAAAAAAAGAATTATTTGTATTCGTGTTTCTTGAAATTGCGAAGTCAAAACGCTGAAGAAAAATATAAAAAGTATAAAAATAAATTAGTAGGGATTATAAGGAAACATAAGAAAGAATATTATAGTAAATTATTAGATAAAAGTAATGGTGATATGAAAGCAACATGGCGAGTAATGAATAGTGTTATGAAGAATCATAAAGCAAAAACTAGTATTTCAAAATATTTTGTAAAAGAAAAAGATGAAGTTTATGATGAAAATGAAATTGTCAATGGATTTAATCAGTATTTTGTGAATGTTGGATCAAGCCTTGCAGCTAAAATACCAAAAGTAAATAATAATGTGAGCCACACAATTACAGGCTGTACAAGCAGTATTTTTCTAAATGGAACTAACGAAGAGGAAATAATGAAAGTAGTAAAAAATCTTACAGACAAGAGATCAAAGGACTGGGTGGACATGGATATGATGTTTGTAAAGGATATAATGAGCCATGTTATTGAGCCGTTTACATATATATGTAACTTATCATTTTCAACAGGAATATTTCCAGATAATATGAAAGTAGCTAAGGTAGTTCCTCTTTTTAAAAATGGTGATAAATGTGTGTTCAACAATTATAGACCTATATCCTTGTTACCACAGTTTTCTAAAATTCTTGAAAAACTATTTGTGAACAGACTAGATCAATTTATAGACAAACAAAATATTCTAAGCAACAGTCAATATGGGTTCAGAGCTAAAAACTCTACATCAATGGCTCTCATGGAATTAATGGAACAAATAACTACTGCTGTCGATCAAAAACAATACTGTGTCAGTATTTTTGTTGATTTAAAAAAAGCATTCGATACTATTGATCACACCATTCTCCTTGAAAAACTGAACAAATATGGTATTAGAGGACCAGCATTACAGTGGGTATCTAGCTATTTGAAAGATAGGAAACAATTTGTACAAATAAATGATGTAAGATCTGACCTCTGTAATATCACATGTGGAGTTCCCCAGGGCTCTGTGCTTGGACCAAAGCTATTTATTTTATATGTGAATGACTTGGTAAATGTGTCAGGACTCCTTAAATGTATACTTTTTGCTGATGATACCACATTTTTCTGTTTAGGTGAAGATATAGAACAAATGTTGGAATTGATAAAGACAGAATTTACCAAAATACAAACTTGGTTTAAAATCAATAAATTATCATTAAATCTAGAAAAAACTAATTACATGATATTCAGTAATAAAAAGAAAACTGTTGATGTTCCACTCAAAATTGAGGGTGTTGAGATTTGTAGAGTGAGTGAGGTGAAGTTTTTGGGTGTTATTATTGATGACAAACTGACATGGAAACAACACATAAATTCTGTAAGAATAAAAATAGCTAAATCGATTGCAGTACTATACAAGGTCAGAGACCTATTGAATGATAAAGCTCTGTATTTGTTGTATAACACAATCATTGTTCCACACTTAATCTATTGTATTGATGTTTGGGGGAAAGCGTGTAAAACAATCACAAAGCCTATTTTTGTATTACAGAAAAGAGCTGTAAGAATTATCACTAGAAAACATTACTGTCATCCATCCAGTACATTATTTTATCAACTGAAATTATTGAAGTTCCATGATTTGGTTGATTATAATATTTTATCAATTATGTATAGGGCTCAGAACAACAAATTACCTTTAAATATCCAAATGCACTTTGTTAAAAGACAAAGTTGTTATAATCTTAAGGGGACAGAGATGTTTGTAAAACCACAATTCAGAACTAGTTTGAAGGGACGTTCTACCTCAATCCAGGGAATTAGATTATGGAATGGCTTGGAGAATGTAGTTAAAAATGCCAAGTCACTGTTTACATTTAAGAAAATGATCAAAAGGAATTTGTTGAAAAAATATATATGAATTAGCATAATGTGTATTGTATTATTTATTAGTTATGTATTAGTATTAGAAAATTAGAAAGAGTTAGTCATTTTGTACTACTGGTGGAAGATTATTAATGTGTTTTGTATCAATTTTTAGTTATGTATTAGTATTAGAAAATTAGAAAGAGTTAGTCATTTTGTACTACTGGTGAAATATTATTAATGTGTTTTGTATCGATTATTAGTTATGTATTAGTATTAGAAAATTAGAAAGAGTTAGTCATTTTGTACTACTGGTGAAATATTATTATTGTTTAATCTGATTGTTTGAAAAAAGGGGCAGATATAATAAGATTTATTCTTCTTTCTGCTACCTTTCATTTTTTTACATTGTGTACGTATCATTAATGGGATTGTCTTGTATTGTGTTTCTTTTGTAAAAAAATGAACAAACTTAATAAACATAAACATTAATAAACAAATTTAGTTTATAAATATTTCAGGTAAAATTGAAATGCCATGACCACCTGTCAGTCAGGAACAACAGGACTGCATAAACCTTTCCTGAATCCTGTAAATGCATCATCATTGTTGAAGCAACAAGGTACAAAAAGAAGAATGTGGATGTGTGTTAAATATTCATTAGTTACTACAGTCTTGTTTTACAGCAGTCCCAATGACATCTAACTTTAGAAACTATTACACTTGTACAAGACAGACTGATTTAATGTATTTCATTTTTTATACACAGTATATAACTATATATATATA
>JBBPBX010003960.1:20353-43563 GCA_038048925.1 Garcialebias charrua
CGGGAGAGAGGAATGCAGGAGTGAGGAAACATAGCAGGACATTACCAGACAATGACCGGCTTATGAGTAACAGAAAACGCACACTTCTGTGCACTCACTAACGCCAAAATTACACCACACGCGTCACGGCTCCGCCCCGCTCCGGTCCGACCTCCGCAGCAAATACGCACCCATTATAATCAATGACAGAATTTACACTGGCTCCGCACGGCGGCGGCGAGCTGCGGAGAGCGGACGGCAGTCCGTCAAAATTAGAAATTTTTCTATTTCTGCCGGACGCCGGAGCTGTGCGGAGGCACCAACAGGAAAAGGAACGAGCACAACTTCCGTATTTACAAAATAAAATCACCACGGGCGGACTAATCCTAGCTCTATACGGATTTATTTGTACAAAAATGCTTTCAAACTATCATTTATGACTACGCCTACAAACGCAATACAAGAAATAAATAAATAAATAAAGTATTTTATTCTGAAAATGTAATACCTCACTTCCTGTTGCTCAAACCATGTCCTGTCGCTCATTTACGAGAGAAGATCAAGGCAGCAGTCTCTACTGTTGTTCTCCTTCTTCCACCGAATGAATTGTTTTGTTCTGACTTAATTATTTATCACTTGATTTATCGCGCGATCCCGCAAATCCCGCGCATGCGTCTAGGAGCGGCGCATGCAGGCGGACCTGAGCTGAGCGGAGGTAGTGGAAATTGGAGTTTGAGACGCTCAGCTGCGACCTGCGGAGCGGAGCGGACCGCAAGTAGTGTAATTTTGGCGTAATGAGAGGTAAACAAAAACACCTGCGAAGAACAGGTGGAAGGCAAGGCCTAATCACAAGGAAAACACGGGAGAGGAGGAGCTAAACACACCACAAGGGGGGTACCATCCTCACAGACGCACTGGTAAGCTTGGAGAATAAACTTCCTTGATCCCAGTATGTATCAGTGTGTATGTATTGTAATTTCTAATTCAGTGATCACTAGTTTTAGCTAACAGTTAATGCTTCTCCTGATATGCCCATTCAGTTGATATAACTGTTTTTCATCACTTTTCCCTCTATGCAGAACACAATAGACACAGTTGGTTAAGAAATAGGTGTTCCTAAGTATTTAAACAAATACTTGTGTAGTGATCCAGACGGTGGTCTCTGATACACCTTCGTCTCTGAACTGTCCCAGTGACACCTTTTCACTGATACTTTCAGTAAAAAGACATTAACACTATTTTATTACATTTATTTGAATCAAAACGCATATTATTTCAGAAGAGACTTCCTTTTAATGTGTGTTAATTCAGAATTAATTCTGAGAATAACTTGTCATTATTTGATCATGTTTTATGCTATTTCAAAATGTTGTTCACTTCTTCATATGATGAATCAAACGGTGAAAGTGAATTAATATGTCAGACTGAACTCCTCAGTTTTGTTAGAAGTTAGAATATAGTTTTAATCAGTTGTTTTATGAAGCTGGCTCCAGTCTAATCTGTTTCTCTCTCTTCATTCTAAACAACTTCTTAAAAACAATCCTCTCCTATCCGAGTGACCTTCATGCATTCTAACTCTCTTCCACTGGTTCGTTTGGACCAATCGGGGAAGAACAAGTCACTGATCTTAGATCCTTGCTTAAAGGTTCTAAGTTTTGCTGGAACTGGCAAGAGTCTGCTGGAGTAAGTCTAAAACTATGGTCTTCTCCAAAGAACTGATGATCGTCTGGTCAACACGCTAATGACCACATCATCAGTTAAAAAGACTTATAACATGCCAAGTTATAAGTCATCTTCAAGAGCTGGAAAGCTCCATCTGAATGAATTTTCCTCCAAGGAAAGTTTTATTCTGAAAAGCCAACCAGGACGTGCGTTACTACGGTCCGAGTCTTGGCACACGTCTGGAGACGCTGAAGAACGGTAAACGAACTGACCAACTGGACCGAGGGAGATTGACCATCTTCACGAGGTAACAAAGTCGTCAAATGCTTTGCCAAGGGTACCAACGTGTAGCCGAGATCGGCCGGAGAGCTGCCATGTTTCTGGTTAAAACACATCAAGATAGTACCTCTCCTCATGACTACTTTTCTTTCATCCTCCATTTTCTCTTCACTGAAACTTTCTTACTTTAAGTAACTAAACTTTAAGTTTATTATGCCAGCAGATATAAGTTAATAACACCCATAACTTGTGTTCTGTTGTTCCTATGTTTTAATCTGTGAACAGTTAGTTATAGGAAATTTCGATCGATCCAAACATGTACAAATGTGTGATGTAATTCAATGATTTGTTAATTAAATGATTCAGTTCATAAATTGACGTTTCATGTCTTTACATATCACCTCTAGTCACAGAATTATTGATATTGATCTAAAAAGAGATAACTCGTGAATATTGATGATAAGTTTGTGTCAGATAAAATCTACTCAAATCTTTCATCTGGAATATTGTACAGTCAGCAAAACTGACCGCTGTGATATCCCTACATAATGGTGGCCCAGTACGGGGCCACCGTCTGGATCACTACACTTGAATAATATAGGTGCACAGTAGTCCTTTGTTACTTGGTTGTTCGACTTATACGGATTTGCTCTATCGCGGTTTGTTCATAATATTGTACAACATTTTAAAAAATTGTACAGGACACATGATTGTCAACATAAATATTACTCACGTGATTGGGACTGAAATATATTTTAATTAGTATTCCACATACATATTATGTTCTATGATTTATGTTCACTTAAATTCCGCCATGTAATGTGAAATATATTCAAGGTGGAACCTTTATTTCCGGGTTTTATTTTCAATAGGGAAGAGTTTTTCAGTTACACGCCTGCACAATAAACAGACCTAACACTTGAAGTTTACATATAAAGCTGGTAGCTTATTGTCTGAGAGGCGGATCACGTTACAGAGTAGGGCAGTCCCAAGGAAGTTCCAGGGCGTTTCCAAGGCGGTCCGGTCCCAGGATTGGTCCCACGAGGCGATGACGTCATCTGGGGGTATAAAACCGTGATCCGCCTTCGAAGGTTCGTGTGTTGGAACTTGTGATCGTGAGAGGTGGGCAGCACGGTGGCACAACTGGTAGAGCTGCTGCCTCTCAGCGAGAAGGTTGCCGGTTCAAATCCCGGTCCGGGGCCTTTCTGGGTGGAGTTTGCATGTTCTCCCCGTGCATGCGTGGGTTTCCTCCGGGTACTCCGGTTTCCTCCCACAGACCAAAAAACATGCTTGTTAGGCTGATTGGTGACTCTAAATTGACCCTAGGTGTGAGTGTGAGAGTGGATGGTTGTTTGGTGTGAGTGAGACAGGTCCCTCTTGTAAATGAGTCCCCGTGACTCAATGAGGCTAGCCTGTATGAATAAAGGTTGAATGAAAAAGGTCTGTTTGCAGCTGCAAGGTTTATGCTCGTATGTATAATAAACCTGCAATAACTTGCACATTCGTTTCAGAGCCTTCCTTCAACCTTTGAACACGTAAAAGGACAGTACTTGAGACAATACTGTACAGGGAAAAGTTAACGAAAAAAAATACTTTGGACAGGCATCGCCATTTTGTAGTTGTCTCTCAGTAAGCTTCCACTGTATTCCCAATCATAATGACTACATTTCCCAGAAGGCAGCAGGGCCCCACCCAGAAGCCTCGTTTTCTTCTGCTGGAAAAACAGAGGTAAAGTTTTGATCTGATGAGCGCCCATCGAATGCAGAGAAGCTGCACAGAACCCACTGAACCGGACCAGAACCAGAGCTCCAGACCCATCGGTGAATCTTGAGAGCTGGTAGCTGGCCCACATGGACTTTAAGCGTGGATGTACGCTGAAGGTCCGGAGCTGTTTCCGTAGCCCATCGGGACTTTTTCATCCAGACTTGGACTCAATCCACCACCTACAGACCCACGCCGGCCAACAGAAGGTCTGCCCTCCCGAAAATGCGCTTCGGGGCTCAAGGACTGCAACTGGACCAGAACTGGACCTCCAGACTCAGCAGTGAACCCAAGAGCTCCGGGGATGCACTTGTAACTAAAATTTAGTAGCTACATATACCGTAAGTATGTTGTTAAAATTAGTAGGTTGAAGAGTTTTGAGGACTACTTGTGGGCTTTGTTGCTTCAGGCTAGGTCTGCAGAAACAAAAGGGGTCGGACTAGAACTGAGAGATTTAATAGCTCATGTTGCTGTGTTCTGCAAAATTAGTACCAGTAAGTAAAATTTAGTAGCTACATATTAGTACCAGTAAGTAAAATTTAGTAGCCACATATAAGTGTGTTGTTAAAGTTACTGTAGTAGGTTTAAGTGTTTAGAGGACTGAATGTGAGCTTCATTGCTGCAGGGTAGTCTGCAGAAAAAGAGTTCACCAGAACTGAGAGCTGCTGCTGTTCTGCAGAGCTGTTGTGTGTCACTGGCAATCTTTTCTGGGACAAAAACAAAAACAAAAACAAAAAAAAACATAAATCTTACTGGGACAGCGGGACTGGAAGTACGATTCGTACGGTGCACCGTTACTCAGGGCGGTGGAGTGGTGCGCCCAGAATCTTCCTATCTCTTGTAATGAAGGGGAGCTACTGCACATGTCCAACTGTTAACAAGACTCTATAGGGCTAAGATTCTTGCACCCCCAGGGGCTGGAAATATGTCTCCAATCAGAGACAATGTTTTTAAAAGAAACAATTTAACTCGTCATTAACTATAAAATATTTATCCTACACAACTAAAATATATATATGCATGCATATATTTCAAAATATTCTTATTTTATTATTTTTATTTAAAAGTCTTCAAATACGGTGAGTGGTGGTGGGGTGGTGCCCTAGCGTCCCTACTGACAAGCCACTACTGTTGAATGATGAAATTTAGAAATGTATCACATAAAAAAAATGCAACTGTAAAAATGTGACATGTAATTTATCAAAAATTGTCATTTGCTAATGGAATTTTTTTTTTCATTGGCCAACTTTAAAAACATTGGGTTGTATTCAATATTTACCGGTGGCTCACACATGACCTATGACATTATTTTTTTTGGATGTGCAGTTAACTGAATCTATATAATTTGCATACTTCCCATGGAAACTAAATAAATTGGAACAATTATAAAACTTGCCAGTTTAATGTTAGATGGCAAACTTCATAAATTCCCTATCCTTTGCAGTCCTACTTATTGTCATCACAGGCTATATTCATTAATACCAGCCCGTTTAAAATGTTGCTTTATAAAGCTAAGACAGATGTTTGTGTTTTAAAAGTGAAATCAAATTTACCCGTGGATCTTTATGATGATCTTGATCTCATTTTATTATGTTCACTCTAGCAAAATCTGAAGTCTTGGGCTTTGGTAGTGTTTTTTTTTTTTTTTTTTTTTGAGGATGGAAGTAATTGAACTTGGATTTGGGCTGACCAGCAGAGCTCTTCTGCTTTTTCCACTGTTCTTCATGCTCATCATCAGGCCTGGTAGAACTTGCGCAGATGTTGTCCAGAATGTGCTCTGCGGAGACTGTGCTGCATATTGTGCGCTACAACATATTGTCCTTGGATGGTGGCAAACATTTTTGATATGAACTCTGCTGGACTAAGGTATTTCTTCTTCAACAAGATGGACCATTTCACCAAACCTAAGCTCCACATGACAGTTAGTTTCTCTCGTTTTGTCAGTTCCATCTGTTTTACAAGGTGCTGTGTTTCCATGTCCATATCATACCATTTTATTTATAAAGCACTTTAAACAGCAACAAGGCCAACCAAAGTGCTGTACAAACAAACAAACAAACAAACAAACAACAGGCAACACACACAATGAAGTACACAACAAAAGACATAACAACATTGCAGATCATAAATAAAACGACCAAACACAGATCAGCTGGTGTAGAAAGCAACAGAGTAGTAATGTGCGGGATTTGAAAACCGAGAGGGAGGGGGCCTGTCTGACAAGCAGCGGTAACTCGTTCCAGAGTCTTGGGCCTGCTACAGAGAACGCCCTGTCACCTCTGCGTTTAAGACGAGTCCCTGGAACTCTTAAAAGTACCCGGTCCTCTGACCTCAAAGCACGTGGTGGGACATAAGGGTGTATCAGATCCGAGAGATAGGCAGGGGCGAGACTGTTCAGCGATTTGTAGACATACATGAGAATTTTGAACTGGATTCAAAGATGAACCGGTAGCCAGTGCAGGGAGGCCAAGACTGGTGTAATGTGCTCTCTTTTGCGTGTAATGTACTGGTTAAAAATCGGACTGCTGCGTTCTGGACCAGTTGTAGTCGTGCAATGGTGACCTGACTGACGCCAAACAGAAGTGAATTGCAGTAATCAAGCCTAGATGTAATAAATGCGTGAATTACTGTCTCCAGGTTATTTTTTGATAATATGGGCTTCAGCTTAGACAGTTGCCTCAGCTGGAAAAAAAAACAGGATTTGACGATCATGTTTACATGGCTGTTGAGGTTCATGGAAGGATCCATTATCACTCCCAGATTTGTGACTTTTTGTTTTTCTGACAGGGCTAGAGCAGAAAGGTTGATGCAGTGGTTCATGATCGTGTGATTGGGAGGGAACAACATGACTTCAGATTTATTTCCATTGAAACTTAAGAAATTTAAAGCATCCAGTCCCTGATGTCAGCCAGGCAGTCAAGCAGAGGTTGAATAGAGCATGTACCATTGTGTCTTAGGGGGAAGTAAATTTGACAGTCATCAGCGTAGAAGTGGAAAGGTATGTTGTGTTTCCAGAAAATAGCACCAAGTGGCAGCAGGTATAAGGAGAATAGGAGAGGACCCAGGATGGACCCCTGCGGCACCCTCCATTTAAGTGCTGCCGCTGCAGAACTAAAATTGTCGATGGAAACACAAGGGTCTGTCAGAGAGGTAGGATCTAAACAAATTGGGGGCTGACACTGTGATGCCCACTGACTGCTCCAACCTAGCAATGAGGATCTCATGGTCGATGGTGTCAAAAGCGGATGCAAGGTCCAATAGGACAAGCAGCACAGAATCACCAGTAGCTATGTGTGGAGAAGAAGATGTCATTAGGGTTAGGGTTAGCCACTCAGGACAGGGACCCACTAGGGACAGCCAGCTGTCTGAGGTGATAAAAACTGGTCTTGACCACCACTCCAATCTGGGAATCTAATTTAAAATCACTGTCCATTTTAAAACCCAAGTTAGAAACTGTTTTCTTTACATGTGGTGCCAGAGGGCCCAGATCAACAGGTCAAGGTTCACAAGAGCCACTAGGACCAAACACCATCACTTCTGTTTTCTTTTCATTAAAATTTAAAAAGTTTAAAGACATCCAAGCTTTGATGTCTTCAAGACACAACAGAAGTGGCCTGATTGAGGAGGCATCTTTCTTTTTTAGTGGCATATAGATTTGACTATCATCAGCGTAACAGTGAAAAAAGATCCCATGCTTTCTAAGGATTGATCCCAATGGAAGTAGGTAAAGGGAGAAAAGCAGGGGACCTAAAATGGAGCCCTGTGGAACCCCAAAACACAGAGGAGCAGTGGAGGATTCAGAACCAGCTATGTTCACAGACATGGTTCTGTCTGCCAGATAGGACCTAAACCAGCTCAGTGCAGTACCACAGATACCCACTTGGTGCTGTAAACGTGATATTAAAACGTTATGGTCCACTGTGTCAAAGGCAGCGGTTAGGTCGAGCAAGACAAGAACCACATGTTCACCAGAATCATTGGCCATAAGAATATCATTAAAAACTCTGACTAGAGCTGATTCTGTGCTGTGGCGAGTTTTGAAGCCAGACTGAAAAACCTCCATTATGTTGTGCTCATCCAGAAAACATTTCACCTGTGAATACACAATTTTTTCTAAATTTTTGAAATAAAAGGCAGCTTGGAGATGGGCCTAAAATTAGCCAAGACAGATTGGTCTAGGCTGGGCTTTTTAAGCAGGGGCTGCACCACCGCATGTTTAAAACTTATTGGGACAACACCTGAGGACAGACTGCTGTTGATAACAGCAAGGATCACCTGCCTGATGCTGGAAAACACCTCTTTTAACAGACAAGGGGGGACAAGGTCACGAGGGGAACCTGATGGCTTAATATGGCCAACCACATCCTCTAAAAGGGTCAGTGTAACTGGTTCAAATCTATCGAACACAGCCAGGCAGGGGACCAAGCAGGAGGGGTCAAATAAAGTCACCTTGAAGCTGGAAGAAGACGACGGTGCAGTGCACTGCTTGCATTTAAAACTGTTTTTATAAACCACCTCCATTCCTCCTCTGAGGCCTGACATCCGAGGGGAGCTCAGACAAGAGCAGCCATCTGGTAAACGCTCAACAAAAACGCTGGAGTCATCAGCCTCGACCCAGGTCTCTGTGATGCAGAGCAAATCCGAATTATGTGAACTTAAAAAGTCCCGCAGGATGAAAGTTTTGTTTGTTACAGACCTGGCGTTCACCAGGCCAATCCTGGCAGAAACCGCAGCCTGCAAACTGACAGGCGCCGGGACCCGGGGCAGCGTCTTCAGGCTCTGCAGGTTCACTCTGCGCTGGTGGAGACAAGAGAAGCAGGAGGGGTGGGGATGGATGCCCACATCCAAGCCGGTGACAGGTAGCAGGCAGCTGTCAACAGGGTCCAGGAAACACCAAGGCATAGCGAAAGACGGAAATAATCCATTTCTTGACTGAGAAATGGATGTAGAACGGGCCAGGCAGATCTTTAGTTTTACCAGCTGTCCTCCACGTTTACCACGGTAACGACAACAACAAGCTTTATCACATTCATATACCGATGGGACACAAATCGGAGGCAATGAGGGGTTCAGTGTCTTGCTCAGGGACACATCGGCATGTGACTACTGGTAGATTTGAACCCCCAACTCTTGCATTGGAGGATGACTGCTCTAACCACTCAGCCACAGCCGCCCAAAAGTAAAGAAATAATAACAATGAAAACAATTACAGATAAAAGCAGATGACTTTATAGTCACTTTTGTTTTGTCTTTAATTTTTATCATTTTGGGTTTACTTCCATTTTTTGTTCCACTGTTTTATTTGGTGAAGGGTGGTGAACCATCGTACTGTGAGCTCCATTTCATCATGAATAAAGGTTGAATGAATGAATGAATTCTCATCCCGGGCCACAAAAGGCCACCATCCTTTGACCCGTTTCTGTCTTCTATGTGTCCTGCACTTATGGCTCTCTCACATTACATGATGGTAAAGTGATCTTTACAGTGTTTAATGTTTACATTAACTCCTCCCTGGGCTGCCACCTTACCGTGGTGGAGGGGTTTGAGTGTCCCAATGATCCTAGGAGCTATGCTGTCAGGGGCTTCATGCCCCTAGAAGGGTCACCCAAGGCAGACAGGTCCTAGGTGAGGGACCAGACAAAGTGCAGCCCAAAAACCCCTATGATGAGTACAATTAATGGACTAAGTTTTCCCTCGCCCGGACGCGGGTCACCGGGGCCCCACTCTGGAGCCAGGCCCGGAGGTGGGGCACGCTGGCGAGCGCCTGGTGGCCGGGCTTTTACCCATGGAGCCCGGCCGGGCACAGCCCGAAGAGGAGACGTGGGTCCCCCTTCCCATGGGCTCACCACCTGTGGGAGGGGCCAAAGGGGTCGGGTGCAATGTGAGATGGGTGGTGGCCGAGGGCGGGGACCCTGGCGGTCTGATCCTCGGCTACAGAAGCTGGCCATTGGGACATGGAATGTCACCTCTCTGGTGGGGAAGGAGCCTGAGCTAGTGTGTGAGGTTGAGAGGTTCCGACTAGAAATAGTCGGACTCACCTCAACGCATGGCTCTGGCTCTGGAACCAGTTTCCTTGAGAGGGGTTGGACACTCTTCCACTCTGGAGTTGCCCCTGGTGAGAGGCGCCGAGCAGGAGTGGGCATACTGGTTGCCCCCCATCTTGGTGCCTGTACGTTGGGGTTCACCCCGGTGAACGAGAGGGTAGCCTCCCTTCGCCTACGTGTGGGGGGACGGGCTCTGACTGTTGTTTGTGCCTATGCACCAAACGGCAGCTCAGACTACCCACCCTTTTTGGAGTCCTTGGAGGGGGTATTGGAGAGTGCGCCTCCTGGGGACTCCCTTGTTCTACTGGGGGACTTCAACGCTCACGTGGGCAATGACAGTGAGACCTGGAGGGGTGTGGTTGGGAGGAACGGCCCCCCTGATCTGAACCAGAGTGGTGTTCTGTTATTGGACTTCTGTGCTCGTCATGGATTGTCCATAACGAACACCATGTTTAAGCATAAGGGTGTCCATATGTGCTCTTGGCACCAGGACACCCTAGGTCGCAGTTCGATGATCGACTTTGTTGTCGTCTCATCTGATCTGCGGCCGCATGTCTTGGACACTCGGGTGAGGAGAGGGGCGGAGCTGTCAACTGACCACTACCTGGTGGTGAGTTGGCTCCGATGGTGGGGGAGGATGCCGGTCAGACCTGGCAGACCCAAACGTATTGTGAGGGTCTGCTGGGAACGTCTGGCAGAGTCTCCCGTAAGACGGAGCTTTAACTCCCACCTCCGGGAGAGCTTTGAACACGTTCCAAGGGAGGCGGGGGACATGGAGTCCGAGTGGGCCGTGTTCCGCGCCTCTATTGTCGAGGCAGCTTATCGGAGCTGTGGCCGCAAGGTTGTTGGTGCCTGTCGTGGTGGCAACCCTCGAACCCGGTGGTGGACACCGGCAGTGAGGGATGCTGTCAGGCTGAAGAAGGAGTCCTATTGGGCCTTTTTGGCTTGTGGGACCCCGGAAGCAGCTGATAGGTACCGGCAGTCCAAGCGGCATGCGGCTCGGGTGGTTGCTGAGGCAAAAACTCGGGCGTGGGAGGAGTTCGGAGAGGCCATGGAGAATGACTTCCGTACGGCTTCGAGGCGATTCTGGTCCACCATCCGGCGTCTCAGGGGGGGAAAGAGGTACGAGACCAACACCATTTATGGTGGAGGTGGCGTGCTACTGACCTCAACTCGGGATGTTGTGAGTCGGTGGGCGGAATACTTCGAAGACCTCCTCAATCCTACTGGCACGTCTTCCACTGAGGAAGCAGAGCCTGGGGACTTTGGGTCGGGTTCTCCGATCTCTGGTGCTGAGGTCGCCGAGGTGGTTAAAAAGCTCCGCGGTGGCAAGGCTCCGGGGGTGGATGAGATTCGCCCGGAGTTCCTTAGGGCTCTGGATGTTGTAGGGTTGTGTTGGCTTACGCGACTCTGCAATATCGCGTGGACATCGGGGGCAGTTCCCTTGGATTGGCAGACTGGGGTGGTGGTTCCCCTATTCAAAAAGGGGGACCGTAGGGTGTGTTCCAACTATAGGGGGATCACACTCTTAAGCCTCCCTGGTAAGGTCTATTCAGGGGTTCTGGAGAGGAGGGTCCGTCGGATAGTCGAACCTCGGATTCAGGAGGAGCAGTGTGGTTTTCGTCCTGGTCGTGGAACACTGGACCAGCTCTACACCCTCAACAGGGTCCTGGAGGGTGCGTGGGAGTTTGCCCAACCAGTTTACATGTGCTTTGTGGACTTGGAGAAGGCATTCGACCGCGTCCCTCGGGGGGTTCTGTGGGGGGTACTCCGGGAGTATGGGGTACCAGGCCCTTTGATAAGGGCTGTTAGGTCCCTGTACGACCGGTGTCAGAGCTTGGTCCGCATTGCCGGCAGTAAGTCAGGCTCGTTTCCGGTGAGAGTTGGACTCCGCCAAGGTTGCCCTTTGTCACCGATTCTGTTCATAACTTTTATGGACAGAATTTCTAGGCGCAGCCAAGGTGTTGAGAGGATCCGTTTTGGTGACCTTAGAATCGCTTCTCTGTTTTTTGCAGATGATGTGGTCCTACTGGCTTCATCAGTTCGTGATTTACAACTTTCACTGGAGCGGTTTGCAGCCGAGTGTGATGCGGCCGGGATGAGGATCAGTTCCTCCAAATCCGAGGCCATGGTCTTGAGCCGGAAAAGGGTAGCATGCCCTCTCCGGGTCGGGGAGGAGGTCCTGCCCCAAGTGGAGGAGTTTAAGTATCTCGGGATCTTGTTCACGAATGAGGGAAAACTGGAGCGTGAGATCGATAGGCGGATAGGTGCAGCGTCCGCAGTGAAGCGGGCGCTGTACCGGTCTGTCGTGGTGAAGAGAGAGCTGAGTCAAAAGGCAAAGCTCTCAATTTACCGATCGATCTACGTTCCCACCCTCATCTATGGTCATGAGCTTTGGGTTATGACCGAAAGAACAAGATCTCGGATACAAGCGGCTGAAATGAGTTTTCTCCGCAGGGTGGCTGGACTCTCCCTTAGAGATAGGGTGAGAAGCTCAGTCATCCGGGAGGGACTCGGAGTAGAGCCGCTGCTTCTCCACATCGAGAGGAGCCAGTTGAGGTGGCTCGGGCATCTGGTTAGGATGCCTCCTGGACGCCTCCCTGGTGAGGTGTTCCGGGCATGTCCCACCGGGAGGAGACCCAGAGGAAGACCCAGGACGCGCTGGAGGGACTATGTTTCTCGGCTGGCCTGGGAACGCCTTGGGATTCCCCCAGAGGAGCTGCTCCAAGTGGCTGGGGAGAGGGAAGTCTGGGCCTCCCTACTTAGGCTGCTACCCCCGCGACCCGACCCCGGATAAGCGGAAGAAGATGGATGGATGGATGGATGTTTACATTCGGGAGGTTAAAAAAAACAATTAACATTATCTTCTAAAATATAGTGAAAACAGTACAAGTGTAACAGTGCTATACTGGGCAGTCTAGAACATAATATTTAAAGACCGTGTAAAGTAAAATTAAATTTGTGTTTTGAGTTTGTCACACGGCATAAATATGTGTTATTAATCACCCATATAAATCTGACTGATTAAAAACATTGTTTACCTTATAAAATTAAGTCTCAAAAATCATGAAAAAACATGATTTTGCCTTGGTCTCAAACGGTGGGGGCGTGTCAGCGCGTGGGCGTGGTTTCAGCGCAGTACTGCACCAGTGTCCTGCCCCCTGAGCTGACTGTGTGTGGAGAGGCAGACAGGAGCAGCAGTAAACCTGCTCTGTTTTTATCTGAGTTCTGGCTGGCTGTAACACCAGCTCATTTTTCCAAGAGTTACGCTGTTTTTAGTGCACTAACAACTCTGGTTTTGTTTTTAAAGTTGAGGACACATAACTCCGCTGTTATGTGTTTAATAATAAGCGCTATTTTAGAAGATGAGCAGCGGACTCGCTGCACCCGGTCCGACCCGGTCACCTCGCATGCGGGGTCTGTGTTGGTGATTAAAAAAGAGTAATCACGTTGATAAGTTATCTCATCTGTGTCAGCGGAGTCACGGCGTTTCACGGCGCGCGTGGCAGGATTTCAGCTCCACGCGGATCGCTCTCACACACACACACACGCGCGGGGGGCGCGGATGTGCGCGGAGGTGCAGGTGCAGGTCGCTCCAGCAGCACGCCTGGGTTTGTTTGACTCCCTCCTGCGTCTCAATGTCACAATGGAGCGGCTGCAGTCCTCCATGCGTAAAAGGAGTGAGAGTACTGGAGGGAGACGGTCGGTAGCGAGTGAACGGCTCCACCGAAGAACGCATTTATACGGCTGGAGCTGCAGGGGGTGGGGCTTGTTACCGTGTGACGAAACACGGACACATTTAAACCACGCCTAAAAAATCCTGAAACAGAAATATCTTTATACACAGTTTGATCTATAACTCCAAAATTAATTGAGCTACAATTTTGAGACTTTTTACTCATTTACAAGATTACAATTATGACATTTATAATGTTCATTGAAGAAAATGTTGAAATTCACTTTACACGGTCTTTAACAATAGTGTTTTACATGACTAATAAAACCACATACCTGCAGAAGACGATAAACTAAACACGTTATTTGTCTTCTATGTGTCCTGCCCTTCTGGCTCCATCACTTGCAAAAATAAATGTTACACTGTAGAATGGCAACCATCTGCATTACATTTGCCAACCACAAGAGGGTGCACTAAACAGAAAATGGCACCAAACTGGCTTACAATTGGGAAAATAAAACACTTGGATCGTTTGTTTCTTTTTGCGGTCTAAATGAAAAATAAGTCACAATAACATTGTAAAATTGATATCAAGCAACATACCCAAACGTTTATTTATAACTTAAGTAACTACCCTGATGCAAGGTTCTTCTTCTTCTTCTTCTTCTTTCGGCTTCTCCCTTTTCAGGGGTCGCCACAGCGAGTCATCCTCCTCCACCTCACTCTGTCCTCTGCATCCTCTGTCCTCACTCCAACTACCTCCATGTCCTCTCTAACTGCATCCATATATCTCCTCTTTGGTCTCCCTCTTTGTCTTTTTCCTGGCAGCTGCATTTCTAACATCCTTCTACCAATATACCCACTGTCCCTCCTCTGGACATGTCCAAACCATCTCAGTCTGGCCTCCCTAACTTTATCTCCCAGTTGTTTAACATGTGCTGTACCTCTGATGATCTCATTCCTGATCTTATCCATCCTTGTCACTCCTAAGGAGAACCTCAGCATCTTCATTTCTGCCACTTCCAGTTCTTTCTCCTGTCTTTTTGTCAATGCCACTGTCTCCAGACCATACAACATAGCTGGTCTCACCACTGTCTTGTAAACTTTTCCTTTGACCTTTGCTGACACCTTTTTGTCACAAATCACTCCTGAAACTTTTCTCCATCCACTCCATCCTGCCTGGACTCTCTTTTTCACCTCTTTACCACATTCCCCATTTTCCTGTACAGTGGACCCCAAGTACTTGAAGTCCTGCACCTTTGTGACCTCTGCTCCTTGTAGCCTCACTGTTCCACTGGCCTCCCTCTCATTCACACACATGTACTCTGTCTTACTACGACTGACTTTCATTCCTCTTCTTTCAAGAGCATACCTCCACCTCTCCAAGTTCTCTTCCACTTGTTCCCTGTTCTCACCACAGATCACAATGTCATCTGCAAACATCATAGTCCATGGGGATTCCTGCCTGACCTCATCTGTTAGTCGGTCCATCACCAGAGCAAACAAGAAGGGGCTCAGAGCCGATCCTTGATGCAATCCCACCTCCACCTTGAAGGTATCTGTCACACCCACAGCACATCTCACCACTGTCCTGCTGTCCTCATACATGTCCTGTACCAGTCTAACATACTTTTCTGCCACTCCAGATTTCCTCATGCAATACCACACCTCTTCTCTTGGTACCCTGTCATATGCTTTTTCTAAATCCACAAACACACAATGGAGTTCTTTCTGACCCTCTCTGTACTTCTCTATCAACATCCTCAAAGCAAAGATGGCATCTGTGGTGCTCTTTCTTGGCATGAAACCATACTGCTGCTCACAGATAGTTACATCTTGTCTAAGTCTTGCTTCCACAACTCTCTCCCAGATCTTCATTGTGTGGCTCATCAACTTAATTCCCCTGTAGTTGCTACAACTCTGTACATCACCCTTATTCTTAAAAATGGGAACCAGCACACTTCTTCTCCATTCCTCAGGCATTTTCTCACCCTCAAATATTCCATTAAATATTTGAGTCAAAAACCTCACTGCCATCTCTCCGAGACATTTCCAAACCTCCACTGGTATGTCATCAGGTCCTACTGCCTTCCCCTTCTTCATTCTTTTCAGAGCTTTCCGGACTTCACCCTCACTAATCTTTCCCACTTCCTGGTCCACCGTTTCTATTACCTCCACTCTTCTTTCTCTTTCATTCTCTTCATTCATTAGCTCCTCAAAGTAATCCTTCCATCTTCCCATCACACACTCCTCACTTGTTAGAACATTCCCATTCCCATCTTTAATAAGCCTAACCTGCTGCACATCCTTTCCAGCCTGATCCCTCTGTCTTGCCAATCGGTACAAGTCCTTCTCGCCCTCTTTAGTGTCCAGTCTCCCATATAACTCATTGTACGCCCTCTGCTTTGCCTTAGCTACTTCCCTCTTTGCTCTATGTCCCATCTCCTTATATTCCTGTCTCCTCTCTTCAGTCCTCTCACTGTCATATTTCTTCTTGGCTAATCTCTTTCTTTGAATGGCGTCCTGCACTTCACTATTCCACCACCAGGTTTCCTTATCATCCATTCTCTGTCCAGATGACACACCAAGTACCTTCCTACCTGTCTCTCTAATTACTGTTGCTGTAGTAGCCCAGTCACTTGGAAGCTCTTTCTTACCACCCAGAGCCTTTAACAGCTCGTCTCTGAATTTCTCACAACATTCTTCCTTCTTTAGCTTCCACCATTTGGTCTTCTTCTCTGATTTTACTCTTTTTCTCTTCTTCGCAACAACAGTCATTCTACACACAACCATCCGATGCTGTCTGGCCACACTCTCCCCTGCCACAACCTTACAGTCTCCAATCTCCTTCAGGTTTCCTCTTCTACACAGAATGTAGTCGATCTGCGTACTCCTTCCTCCACTCTTATAGGTCACTCTATGTTCCTCCCTCTTTTGGAAATAGGTATTGACTATAGCCATTTCCCTGATGCAAGGTTAAGGTTGCATTAAGTAACTACATTTTTAAAGACAGAGGGCAAAAAAGGCTAAAATTTTCACACCACTTACCCTCAAGTGCATGGTGGCAAAAGGAAGGAGAGGAAGCTGGCAGAACGAAATTTATTACATCATTACCACTTTTGACACATTTCAAAATAAAATACCTCAATAACATAAAATTCCCAAACATTATTAAAAATTTATTCAGAGTACATTTTTCAACCGGTTACACATGCATCATCTCAGTTTAAAAAAAAAATCATTATTATTATTATTTTTTGGCACATACTCAGAGTCAGGACACAGCCTTAATAACATAAGCAGAGGACAGGCGCAAGACAGAGAATTTGGAAAAATTGCAGTTCTTCCATGCACATTGTTAACTGCTCTGGAAAAAACTTAAATATCCTCATTGTTAAAAGATATAAGAACACTGTTCATCAGAGCCCAACAGTAATCTATCTCTACCATTGCTACTTGTATTTTGGTAGTGTGAGACAGTTTCCTCCAAAGTTTCATGTGCCAATGGTAAACTGAAAGAATGGTATGGTTGGTGGAGATGAGTTCTTTGATTGGCAAAGGAGGAGTATTCTTACCCATGCCTGGAAAAACTAAAGCATTGTACAAACTCTTTTGCCCAGGGATTTTCTGGACCATGCTACCTGTAGCGTCAAGGTGAAGAGTAACAGGTGAGGACTGTCTTAGGTGTTCAGTTAAAATTGTTAGTCCAGTGTCTGTGTGTAAGTTTATAGTAAAGAGATTGATTTGAAGGTGCTGAAAATAGCTTTTTAATTATGTCTGACTGCAGGTTTCTTTAAGTATTTTTTGTGCCAATATGACTTCAAGCATCACATCACTGTAGAACCTAGCACTTTTTTTTTTTTAGTTCAGATGACATTTTCTTTATTACGTACTTGGTTAGGCTTGTTGTAAAGTTACCCACCATTATCTCTTCGATAGGTGTCTTTTTCAGTTTGGAATACAGTACTAGTACTGTCATGGCTGACAATTTGACCTCTTCTCATGTATTTGTATATATAGAAACATTTGTGTGCACAGTTTGATAAACATGAATGTTTTTGTGCGTATAGAGCTTTGGAGCGTGACGTCACTGGTCCACCGCGCACAGCATTGTGGGTAGTTTTTTTTGTAGTTTTTTGTCGATCCGCCATTTTTCCTGGTCGCTCGTATTTTGTTCGAATCAGGTTTTAACAGTTTAGCAATGGTCCGAAATTGCTGTGTAATAGGATGCAATGTCCGTTCACACGACAGAAAAGGTAAAAAAATAGAAAACGGACTCTCGTTTTATAGTTTCCCTACCTGGAAACAACGCGAGGGCGATCTTGTGTCGGCCATAACAAAAAGGATATCAGCAGTGAGACGTCCTGATGTAACGTTCTCCAACATCACAAGATACATGCTTGTTTGTTCCAGACATTTCCATTCAGGTGAGTATTTTAAATCAGTTTACTGGAGTTGTGCCATTTTGTCAAGGTGTATCATGTTTTGGTCGAGTTCAGTGCATAGTGGGTCAACCAAGTTTAGGTCGGACATCTGTGTTATTTTAAAATAAACTGTTTAAAGTTGATTGTGTTGTCACATTGACTGTAGCATATTGTTTTTTATTATTAATTTATTTCTTTATTCATTTTATCAAAATAAATACCCAACAAAGACAAAAAAAGAAAATATAAAATGAAAGGCAGCAGAAAGAAGAAACTATCTTATTATATCTGCCCCTTTTCCAAACAATCTATTCAAAGAATAATCTATAAGTAACAAAAAATGAGTAACTCATCTCAATTTTCAAATTTCAACATATTACACATTAAAGTACTTCATCTTTTAACAAAATGTGTCTGAATATTTAAGGGTAGTACATTGTTATGACATTTATACATCACCATTAAAATAAGGTAATCTACTAATGGAACTTCAGTAATTTCAACTCAAAAAATAATATACTAGATGGATGACAGTAATGTTTTCTGGCAATAATTATATTACTGATCTGCGTTCTCTTCAAGGCAAATCTTATGAGATGGATGAGTCAAATCCCGACTGGGCTCCAACACTGCACTTGGGACACTCCGAGGTGAAAGTGTCAACATCAGACAGACATGCTCGTCGATTAGAGACGTTACAGCAGAGCACAAGGGGAAGATGAAGGAAGTGATAGAAAGGCAAAATCAACAAGCAATGGAGGCTGCAGGAGATGTGCAACAACCAGTGGTGGAGGCAGCAGAAGATGAGCACACACAGCTTGTGGAGGCTGCTGGAGAGGAGCATGAGCAAGTTGTGGAGTCTGCGGTGGAAACCCCACGAGAGGACATCACTGTCGCTGCAGATGGGGAGGAGGAAGATGAACCAGCAGCAAAAAGGCGACAAACAGAATGTCAGTTGTGCGAACAAAGAAGAGCAGAAATTAATCGTCTCTTACAGGAAAACAGGGAGCTCAGGTCAGAGCTGAATAAAAAACAGCTAGACAAAGAATTTCTTAGGGGTGACACAAAAAAAGTCAGGTACTATACAGGACTTCATTGCTTTGCCGTATTGTTGTCATTGTTTGAATTTGAAATGAAACAGATCCATTTTGAAGTAAACATTTGATGTAATTAAACATTTCCAGTAAATGTGATGAACGTGTGAGTTAATACATTTTATAGAAAACACACAAAAATGTGCAAATATAAGTCAACAGCATGTTTTACATAATTATGTCTCCCTTGAAGTACAAGCTCTGAGAAATATCTTTAGGAAGCTTCATGCTTTCTGTAGACGTCCAGCCATGTCTGTGTGGTCCACACAAGGTCACAGTGGTTTGATTATGCACCTGTGCAGAGTGGGTGATGCTTCTGCAGGTAAACTTCATCTCCTGCCTCCAGCTGCTGGATGCTGCATGTCTTGTATCTGTGAGGGAACTTTCTCCAGGCAGCAGCGATCACACTGAGTCCATCAGGAGATGCTCCAAGTTCAGGAGTTGGTGTTTATGATGAAACCACATGCTTTAACTTTAAGATTTTTTTTACTGCTAGCTGTATTTTAATGTAGGTGTTTTGATGATTCACACACCATTTTATTTCTGTGTGTAGACACACTGTTACTCAGCATGACCCACGGTGTTCTGGTGGCTCAGAGTCAGAGAGCAGAACCTGTGAACACAATTAAAATGGTGAATGAAAAGACAATCTATAATGTATATATGCATCTTAATACATATACTGTATATAGTGATTATAGTAATTTAATCAAGATTTGAAGTCTACATGTTATTAGACATGCTCAAGTCATTAAAAATAAGGTAATTTTCAACTTGGACCTTTGTAATTTAGTTAAAAAACATACTTTAAAAATCAAGTGTTCTCAGTTTTTAATACTCCTAGCATACAGAAGGTTGTTTGATTCTGAAAGAAATGTAAATTAATAATTTATGTACAATTAAGGAGCCAAAAACAACGTACCTTCAACGTATTTACAATCTGGGGGCTTTAAAAATGTCCAAATCATCTACCCAGCTGTTCATAGATTGGACCAGCTCTCCCAGTGATTTGTAATTATAAAAATTATTTGTGGTGTAAACACTGACACAGACCAGGTCTGCTAAAATGACTGGGAATGTCAGTGGAGGCAAGTATTACTCGGGTCTTTTCTTTTTTTCTGACCAGGAAAAATGGCGGTCGAGACGGGAACGCCCCCGACACGCCCCCTCACGGTCACATGTGCTCCAAAGCTCTATATGCACTTTTAAAATATTGCCCTATATGTCAACTTTCAGTATGACAGCTGCAAGTTATTTTATACACGATGCCTCAGAGGTCTTTCTTTCCCCTGTAGCTTATTCCAGTTGTTCTCTTGGCTCTCTGGACAGTTTGTATGTAATTTTTTTACCCTATTTTCTCATAAAGTGCCAGGAACACATCCCAAGAGCTTGTAAAACAAAGAATGTCACTTCAAATAGCTGAAAAAAATAAGAGGAACAGAGGACCTGGAGACGTGTCAGAACTGTTGTACAATCAAACCTATTTGACAGATGACATTTGTAAGTGAAGAGACTTGCAGTTTAAAGTGGTTGAGGGTGTTTAAGTCTGAAGTTTTGGGGTAGAGAACCTTCAGTAGCTTCCTTTTAATTCCTTTGTCAGATGCTAAAATCAGTGGCCATGAATCCCAGACTGGTGGAGGCAGCACTGGTCCTTCTGGAACTCCCAGGTCTTAGAAGAGTCCTGGTTCTGACAAACTTCTTCTGTGACAATAATGAAAGTTACTGTGATTTGGTGAAACTTCAGTTCAGCAAATGCTGTACTTTTTTTAGGCCTTTCCCAGGTTTCACATGTCTTGTCAACTAGGAGGCGTTCTGTAGAGTCTTTCCAAATCATGTCCAGTCAATTTAACTTTTCACAGACTCAGGTCAAATTTGAGAAACTTTACAGCAGCCACCAGGACTGTGAGGCGACTGAGTCAAAATTCACATGTTGCAAAAAGTATAAATAAATAAGTGATTATATACCTTTTCATGTTTTTCTTATTTTAAAAAATTACCAAAGTTTAGAAGTTATATTTTTTGGGTCTTCTAGAGGTTTTGTAATGTGAATTAACTGTGGTGGCCATCTTGAATGGAGTTAACTCAAAATGTTATTGAAGCTATTTATCACGTAATTACTTAAGAAATTTTCTAAAATTCATTCAATGGTCAATAGTTCATGAGCAATTTTTCTAACAAACAAATGACCCCCCCCCCCCACACACACACACACACACACAAGTTTGTCTTTCTATCTTTACAGTGACTTTGCATCGACTTCCATTCATTTTTCATTCGTTTCTATAGCCTAAACCTAAGGGCACTTTTATGGGGTCCAGTCTTTGGATCAGTCTAAATTTAGCATGTAGATTCTTATAATAGAAACATGAGCATGCTGAAAGGAATTGCTTCCTCCAACATTCATGAGAATTATATATGGTTTAATGCCCTAATCCTTATTTGCTGCATTAAGAAACATAAAGCGCCATTCTGTCTCAGTGAGGACGGCTCCCCTGTGAGTGGGTTTACTGCGAATAATCTCGTATGAATACATGTCAGACTTCCATGAGGTTTGAAATGCTGCAGTTAAGAAAAAGGAGGATCAAAAAGAGAAACCGGGCTTTCTGACCCCGATTGGGGTCGCGTCTCAAAGGGGAAGTCGGCGCAAAAGCAACACTAATCTGTCACATTTGATGCAGTTTAATTTCATCTTGTTCTGCAGAGTGACTCGAAGCCTAATTATCAAACATCGATTCACCACAGCTGTCACACACTGTGGTGTCGAACAGATTTCTGGGCTGTAAATCAGATATGGAAGTGAAGCTTTTATCCGTCTGATACGTTCTGACTAAATAATCTTGTTTTTATAAAAAATATATACAAATATGTAGATCAAACATATTGGAGTTTATGGTACTCCTGTGTATTCTCAAAAAGTGTTTAATGGTTTTTTAATTTGTCAAAAAGTCAAGTACATGATCATTTTCTAAAATGATATTTTTACTTTACTTTTACTTTTGTTGCTGTCATTTTTCATGTAGTTGCTTGTCTGTTTCCTTTTGCATGCAGCTTGGCCAAGTTGAGGTCTGTTGATTTAAAGTAGTCAAGCATGCTGTTTGTGCTGCTGTTGTTCAGTATATTGCTTTTGTACTATTAGTGCTTAGCACATTCTTAGTTTAGCATATTTCTTATTTCATATCTTAGAACTTATTGCTGTTTTTTTTTTCCAATTTATACTTTTGTTGAATGTAACTGGGACCCTGAATACACAATTTCATTCCACCACATGTACCACATATGAAACAAATTACTATAAAGAAACCTTGACCTGTTTGCCTGGGATGTTGGTGTAGGTTTTGATCATAGAACAAAAGTCAGGGCAGAAGTTCAACTTGGACACAGCACATTCAGTATAAATACTTCAGAACAGAAGGTCATGAAAACATCTGGTAGTTTCCTATAAAAGCAAATTCATTAATCTTTGCCTTCGTGCAAACCCTCATTACTGCAAAACTTTAATCCCTTGACAGGAAGTAAACTCCTTTATTGACGTCATATTGGGTTATAAAAGAAATGCAAGTGTCAGAATTAGAGAGAACTGTGGCTGTATTGTTCTGTGTTGAACACGTATTAAATCGTCCCTCCTGGCTGGCTAAAGAATGAATTATCTCATCTTATTAGTAACCTGATGACCAAAAGAGCCTCAACATTGGCTAAAACCACTCTTCTTTGGAGCTCTATAGACCAGGCACACTTCACAGCAAAATCATCATTCAAAGTTTAAACGGGTCACAGAACCTGGACTTTGTATGACTGAACTGGTCATCTGATATTTTTATTGGTTACAACTCAATCACAGATTATTTGTTTTTCAGAGGTTTTATAATTAAATGGCCAACTTGATGTGCTGATGTTAAACACTAACATTTGAGATGTCTAAATATTTTTTAAAATAGATTGTTTTACTGTACTCCAGAAATATGACAAATAAAGAACCTTGAATCTTTGAATCCTTGTATTGTATACATGTATACTTTAACATGCCAGCATTGTTGGCTTCTCCCACCCAGCTTTGCTTTCACTATTTCAGAGCTTATTTGCTCATTCTTTAGTTATTTATGTATTCAAGGTGTCCACAGTAATAAAGATTGCATTCTTCTGTTTAGTTTTTCTTTCTACCACAGGGGGCGCTGGTAAGCACATTTGTTGCTTTTTTTTTTTTCTTCTTCTAAAATAAAACAAACAATTGATTTTGAAACAGCAAGTCAGCTAATAAAATTTGGTGTAAATAGTTTACAAGTTTATTATATTA
>JBBPBX010003960.1:49264-75902 GCA_038048925.1 Garcialebias charrua
TCTGAGATATATCATTTTAAGACAGTAAATCATCCAAAACTCTCATTAATAAACCCTCCCCGAATAAAAAGAAATTACAGATGTTACCTGATCGCGCAGACATAATTTAAAAATACATAAATAGCTACGTGTTTGCTCCGGTCTCTCGGCTAATGTTTGTTAGCAGCTATCTCGGCTAACAGAGTCCCGGTCGCGTCTGAGATATATCATTTTAAGACACTAAATCATCCAAAACTCTCATTAATAAACCCTCCCCGAATAAAAAGAAACTACAGATGTTACCTGATCGCGCAGACATAATTTAAAAATACATACATAGCAACGTGTTTGCTCGGGTATCTCGGCTAATATTTGTTAGCTGCTATCTCGGCTTAGTCCCGGTCGCGTCTGAGATATATCATTTTAAGACAGTAAATCATCCAAAACTCTCATTAATAAACCCTCCCCGAATAAAAAGAAACTACAGATGTTACCTGATCGCGCAGACATAATTTAAAAATACATACATAGCAACGTGTTTGCTCGGGTATCTCGGCTAATATTTGTTAGCTGCTATCTCGGCTTAGTCCCGGTCGCGTCTGAGATATATCATTTTAAGACAGTAAATCATCCAAAACTCTCATTAATAAACCCTCCCCGAATAAAAAGAAACTACAGATGTTACCTGATCGCGCAGACATAATTTAAAAATACATACATAGCAACGTGTTTGCTCGGGTATCTCGGCTAATATTTGTTAGCTGCTATCTCGGCTTAGTCCCGGTCGCGTCTGAGATATATCATTTTAAGACAGTAAATCATCCAAAACTCTCATTAATAAACCCTCCCCGAATAAAAAGAAACTACAGATGTTACCTGATCGCGCAGACATAATTTAAAAATACATACATAGCAACGTGTTTGCTCGGGTATCTCGGCTAATATTTGTTAGCTGCTATCTCGGCTTAGTCCCGGTCGCGTCTGAGATATATAATTTTAAGACAGTAAATCATCCAAAACTCTCATTAATAAACCCTCCCCGAATAAAAAGAAACTACAGATGTTACCTGATCGCGCAGACATAATTTAAAAATACATACATAGCAACGTGGCCTGTATCTCGGCTAGTGTGTTAGCTATGTCGGCTTAGTCCCGGTCGCGTCTGAGATATATAATTTTAAGACAGTAAATCATCCAAAACTCTCATTAATAAACACTCCCCGAATAAAAAGAAACTACAGATGTTACCTGATCGCGCAGACATAATTTAAAAATACATACATAGCAACGTGGCCTGTATCTCGGCTAGTGTGTTAGCTATGTCGGCTTAGTCCCGGTCGCATCTGAGATATATAATTTTAAGACAGTAAATCATCCAAAACTCTCATTAATAAACCCTCCCTGAATAAAAAAAACTTACTGATGTTACTTGATCGCGGACATAATTTAAAAATACATTATTAGAAAAGTGTGTGTGCTACTGATTCGGCTAGCTTGTTAGCAGCAAACATAAATAATCTGCCATGATAATTGGCTTTATACACTCACAGTGTATAAAGTAAAACAACATGAACTCACGTAAAATATATAGTTTATAATCTAAAACACTACACACCTCCGATTATGTTTACACAAAGACTTACTCATCTCCTGGACAGTCTTCCGATGGTCCCTGCGTTGTTTTGACATGGTAGCTCCTGTGGGACTTTCTTCTGTAGATTTTCTTTTAAAAATAGTAGGAATAGCATCCGGTTTTAAAAGTCTTCTGAATCTTACTGGTAATCCTAAAGATTCTTTTATACCAGGTCTTTCCTGAAAACAATCGGCAGTAAAATGGTCGCTGCAGACATACGACTCCTGGTAGGAACCCACCGGTCCTTGTCTGGTCCATTCTTGTCGAAGTTTCTCATCTTTTGGAAATTTGTGAAGGCTCACTTGTTCACTGCTGATATTAGAACACACAAATGCGCTACAACGTGACGGCATTTTTCAAGTTACACAAATAAAAGAGGCGATCCTTCAGGAAATGAATGAGTATGGCAAGCAGTTAACACACCAAACAAACGGGCAAGGCTCTGCCTTCTTCCCGTTGTCACGTCACACTGATGACGTATTGCGGAAATGCGCAGAATTTTAGGGGCGTATCCCAGAGAAAAAATTACCATAATTTATAATTAAATTTTAATATATTTATAATTTATTTTGCAAAAACGAACAGCGCTTAATGATATAAGATATATATGTTCTGACAAATATGCAAATTTCCAACATCATGTCACAATCCCTTTAACCTCTTTGTGTTAATGGGGTAGAGGCAGGGCCGCTGACTCGGGGCCCTAAAGTCCCAGGTTCAATCCCCAGTTGTTACACATCTCGTGTTGCCTTTGAGCAGGACACCCTGTCCCCAACTGCTCACCGGACGCCTCCAATAGCTGCCCACTGCCCCACCCGAGTGTACCCCATGTGTGATGGGTTAAATTCAGAGAGCCAGTTTCACCACTGTATGAGAACATACACTGATGACAACACAACACATTATTAGTATGTCAAGGTAAGGCAGCAGACAATCTATTTAGTGGATGTAAGATAATCCGTGTATTTAAGTTGCACGAGTTAGTGCCTATACCTTGATAATGAACCTGTGAGTGAGCATTTGAGTCTAGAAATTCAAAACAATAACGTAATCAACAACAACAGAACGTGTAGCTCTGATTATGTCATCAGTTTTCCTGGGAGAAAAGAATAAGGTTGAAAAGCAGCAGAGGCCCAGGAACTGATCAGTCTTTGTGCACTCACTGCCTCGTTCATGTGATGTGTGCCGAACTGCAGTTTCACCTGAATGTCCTGACATACAGACAGTGATACGTCTGAGGGGTTCATCTCTATTTAAAGTTCTTTTTTGCATGAACTGACTTGTTGTTTTTTATATTGACGCCATACTTAAACTTGTATAAATATCACTGTTTGAATTTAAAACATCCTGAAAGAAATACTTTTTGCAGCAAACAGGAATGAATTCAACACAGATTTTGTATTTTGTTCTTAGTGCCCACATCGATACCAAAATGTTGAAATATGTCTGCTTTTTTGTTGTAATGTCTTTATATGTTTTCATCATCTGCTCTAACGTTCTGCTGATCGTGGTCATCTGTGTGAACAGGAGTCTGCATGAGCCCATGTACATGTTTCTGTGCAGCCTGTTTGTGAATGAGCTGTATGGAAGTTCAGGCTTGTTTCCATTCCTGCTCGTTCAGATTCTTTCTAATATTCACATTATTGCTGCTCCACTTTGCTTCCTGCAGATTTATTGTATTCATACCTATGGAACGGTAGAATTTTATATCTTAGCGGTTATGTCTTACGACAGATATTTTGCTATTTGTCATCCACTGCAGTATAACGCTCTAATGACAGTTAAGAAAGTAACAATTTTCATAGCAGTGTCGTGGTTAGCTGCACTTCTTGGATTTCTTTCCACGATGTTGTTGGGTTTCTCTCTGCAGCTGTGTGGAAACATCATTAACAAAGTTTACTGTGACAACTACTCTATTGTTAAACTGGCCTGCTCTGATACTACACTCAATAATGTTTATGGACTAGTTGGTACTGTGGTCTGTACCTTTATTCCCATGATTCTGATCCTTTACACGTACGTCAGGATTCTTAAAGTGTGCTTCTCTGGATCGGAACAGACCCGACAGAAAGCTGTGAGCACGTGCACGCCTCACCTCGTCTCTCTGCTCAACTACTTCTTTGGAGCTTGTTTTGAAATTCTGCAGAGCAGGTTTAACGTTAACAACATTCCCATTATTGTACGAATAATTTTATCCTTGTACTTCCTGATGTGTCAGCCACTTATCAACCCTTTGATATACGGTCTGACGTTGTCCAAAATTCGTTGCATATGGAAAAGTCTGTTTTTGATTAAAAGAAAATAATTTAATCCTTTTGTATTAAATTTTTTACGATCAGTGCTTAAACTAAAAGTCTGAAGAGCTAAAAACATCAAAAGAGAGTCTGCCATTTTGCTCACTTGTGTGAGGGTGACCCCGGACACATGTCTCCGGGGTCACTAACCTTCTGCAGCAGTGATTATCAACTGATGGTCCATGGTCCAGTTTGAGATTGTTGGAGAGAGACTTTTTGGCCAGTGGGGATGACATCAAAAAACTAAATATATACTGTATTGTGAATTGTCAGCATTTTTGTTGTTGTTGATATTTTCACATTTTTGAACAGAACAAAAAAGCATGTTCATGCAAAGAAGGAAAAAATATATTCATTCATTCAATTTCATTCAACCTTTATTTATACAGGCTAGCCTCGTTGAGCCACGGGGACTCATTTACAAGAGGGACCTGTCTCACTCACACCCAGGGTCAATTTAGAGTTACCAATCAGTCTAACATGCATGTTTTTGGTCTGTGGGAGGAAACCGGAGCACCCGGAGAAAACCCACGCATGCACGGAGAGAACATGCAAACTCCATATAGTTTGCTGATTTTGATCAAACGTATAACACCAAACTGATTGCTCCTTCTATTAGTGGAAAAATTAAGTATCCCACTTTGACGTATTAAAGCATAAATTTGTGCATGTCATTTTGTTAGATATATATAATTGTGATTTAATGGAATTTTAAACAAAAAATGAATACAGGTAGTCCCCGGGTTACAACGGTCTCGAGATACGACATTTTGCGGTTACGAACGCCCTCCCATTGAAAAGCATTATTTCAAGTTACGTGGTTTATGCACCTTTACACCAGAAAATACTGAAACGAAACTTACAGGAGGGAGGAAAGCGGTACGCGACCAACACCATTTATGGTGGGGATGGCGTGCTGTTGACCTCAACTCGGGATGTTGTGAGTCGGTGGGCGGAATACTTCGAAGACCTCCTCAATCCTACTGGCACGTCTTCCACTGAGGAAGCGGAGCCTGGGGACTTTGGGTCGGGCTCTCCAATCTCTGGTGCTGAGGTCACCGAGGTGGTTAAAAAGCTCCGCGGTGGCAGGGCTCCGGGGGTGGATGAGATTCGCCCGGAGTTCCTTAGGGCTCTGGATGTTGTGGGGTTGTGTTGGCTTACGCGACTCTGCAATATCGCATGGACATCGGGGGCAGTTCCCTTGGATTGGCAGACTGGGGTGGTGGTTCCCCTATTCAAAAAGGGGGACCGTAGGGTGTGTTCCAACTATAGGGGGATCACACTCTTAAGCCTCCCTGGTAAGGTCTATTCAGGGGTTCTGGAGAGGAGGGTCCGTCGGATAGTCGAACCTCGGATTCAGGAGGAGCAGTGTGGTTTTCGTGCTGGTCGTGGAACACTGGACCAGCTCTACACCCTCAGCAGGGTCCTGGAGGGCGCGTGGGAGTTTGCCCAACCAGTTTACATGTGCTTTGTGGACTTGGAAAAGGCATTCGACCGCGTCCCTCGGGGGGTTCTGTGGGGGGTACTCCGGGAGTATGGGGTACCAGGCCCATTGATATGGGCTGTTAGGTCCCTGTACGACCGGTGTCAGAGCTTGGTCCGCATTGCCGGCAGTAAGTCAGGCTCGTTTCCAGTGAGAGTTGGACTCCGCCAAGGTTGCCCTTTGTCACCGATTCTGTTCATAACTTTTATGGACAGAATTTCTAGGCGCAGCCAAGGTGTTGAGAGGATCCGTTTTGGTGGCCTTAGAATCGCTTCTCTGTTTTTTGCAGATGATGTGGTCCTATTGGCTTCATCAGATCGTGATCTACAGCTTTCGCTGGAGCGGTTTGCAGCCGAGTGTGATGCGGCCGGGATGAGGATCAGTTCCTCCAAATCCGAGGCCATGGTCTTGAGCCGGAAAAGGGTAGCATGCCCTCTCCGGGTCGGGGAGGAGGTCCTGCCCCAAGTGGAGGAGTTTAAGTATCTCGGGGTCTTGTTCACGAATGAGGGAAAACTGGAGCGTGAGATCGATAGGCGGATAGGTGCAGCATCCGCAGTGAAGCGGGCGCTGTACCGGTCTGTCGTGGTGAAGAGAGAGCTGAGTCGAAAGGCAAAGCTCTCAATTTACCGATCGATCTACGTTCCCACCCTCATCTATGGTCATGAGCTTTGGGTTGTGACCGAAAGAACGAGATCTCGGATACAAGCGGCTGAAATGAGTTTTCTCCGCAGGGTGTCTGGACTCTCCCTTAGAGATAGGGTGAGAAGCTCAGTCATCCGGGAGGGACTCGGAGTAGAGCCGCTGCTTCTCCACATCGAGAGGAGCCAGTTGAGGTGGCTCGGGCATCTGGTTAGGATGCCTCCTGGACGCCTCCCTGGTGAGGTGTTCCGGGCATGTCCCACCGGGAGGAGACCCAGAGGAAGACCCAGGACACGCTGGAGGGACTATGTTTCTCGGCTGGCCTGGGAACGCCTTGGGATTCCCCCAGAGGAGCTGCTCCAAGTGGCTGGGGAGAGGGAAGTCTGGGCCTCCCTACTTAGGCTGCTACCCCCGCGACCCGACCCCGGATAAGCAGACGAAAATGGATGGATGGATGGATATTATTTATAAAGACTTTAAAACAACCACAGCTGCAACAGAGTGCTGTACACATGAATTTAAGAACATTTAAACACATACATTTTTATTTTATTTCATATTTTTATTAAATATGATAACCTCGTAAAGTCGAAACCTCGTAAGTCGATGTGCTCGTAAATCAGGGACTATCTGTAATTTGTTCCTATTTTTGGTATAAATATCAAATGCAAAAATTTTGATAAAGTACAGAACCTACAATTATAGTTTTAAATACATGTTCAATTTGTTTACATTGTTGTTTATTATTCTCAGTTTAAAATGATTGTTTTAAATAAATGTTCTATTTTTTTACGTTGTTATTCATTATTTTCAGCTTGTCAGTTACAAAACTGAAACTAAATTTATGACCATTTTAATAGAAAAATCGTTTCTGAATCAAAAATCGTTTCTGAATAGAAAAATCAATTTTGAATCGAATCGTGACACCAAAAATCGGAATCGAATTGATTCTCCAGACACTGAGAGATTTTCACCCCTTTTTCAAATGTTTATTTCTTTTAATAATGATGATTATAACTGACGACTAATGAAACCCCCAAATTCAGTATCTCAGAAAATTAGAATATTGTGAAAATGTTCAATATTGAAGACACCTGGTGCCACAGTCTAATCAGGTAATTAACTCTAAACATCTGCAAAGGCCTTTAAATGGTCTCAGTCTAGTTCTGTAAGCTACACAATCATGGGGAAGACTGCTGACTTGACAGTTGTCCAAAAGACGACCACTGACACCTTGCACAAGGAGGGCAAGACACAAGAGGTAATTGCTAAAGAGGCTGGCTGTTCACAGAGCTCTGTGTCCAAGCACATTAATAGAGAGGTGAAGGGAAGGAAAGGATGTGGTTGAAAAATGTGTATAAGCAATAGAGATAACTGCACCGGAGAGGATGGTGAAATGCTCATACTTTGTCAGTTGGCCATTTCTAAAACTCCCTTTTTTATTGGTCTTAAGAAATATTCTAATTATCTGAGATAGTGAATTTGGGGTTTTCATTAGTTGTGCATTATAATCATCAACATTAAAATAAATAAGCATTTGAAATATATCAGTCTGTGTGTAATGAATGAATATAATATACAAGTTTCACTTTTTGTATGGAATTACTGAAATAAATAAACTTTTTCATAATATTCTAATTTTATGACAGCACCTGTATGTGAACCTCTTGGATGAAGCTGATCATATGCTGAAGGAAACTAATACTGTTAACAGTGAACCACAACAGTGACATGCGCAAATAGAAACTAGATGTGACAAGGCCAAGTGAACAAAGGAACAGGAAAAAAAAAAGAGTCTGAATGAAGCCAGGAGGTCTGGACAGAGGAACCAGACACACCCAAAGAAACAAGGTGAGACATTTCAGATGTCCAGCCCAGGGACTGTCCAGGTGAGTCAGGCAGACCAGCAGGATTGGTTGGTGGGATGCGCTTCACAACTGGAGCATGAGCTGGAGGGGAGTCCTTCTTATAGACTCCCTTTGTGTCTGGAGGTGACTTTTGAGGTAGGTCAGCACTGACCTAGCCTGGTTGATACCAGACCCATGTCCTTCACTTCGCTTTGGACTAGGGTCTGGCATCTCTGCCATAGACAACGATTTCTCCTGGAGATTTTTGAATGGACCAATCAGAGAACAGGAGGCAGAGTTTTGTTAGTTTAGCCTGACGAGGTCCAGGCTATCAGATAAATTGCTCAGAAACCACTCGGTGGATATTTTTTCTGCCACCAGTGTGTAATTATATGTCTTTAATTTACTGACTGTTGGCCTAGATGAAACATTTGAGATAAAATTCGATTTTTTATCATTTATTTTCGTAGCGCACCCGAGGCTGTTTGGAAAATATCAAACCGAAACTATTTAATATCCAGCAGATTTGACCATTTCGTGAATTGATTTAGGAACTGTTAAGCTCAGGAACACTTCTGATATAACGTCAGCTATGAACTATATTTTTTCTCAGCAGAGAAATAATAGTTTTTTACCTTGTTTTGATGAAAATTCGTTCGTGGCGGCAGCCATTTTGAATGACGACGTCAGTCGACATCGTTCAAAACTCCGCCTTCTGCTCTCTGATTGCTCAGGAACACTTCTGATATAACGTCAGCTATGAAATCTATTTTTTCTCAGCAGAGAAATAATAGTTTTTTACCTTGTTTTATTGAAAATTCCTTCGTGGCGGCAGCCATTTTGAATGACGACGTCAGTCGACGTCGTTCAAAACTCCGCCTTCTGTTCTCTGATTGGTCCGGTCAAAACCTACCGGAGACATCCTTGTGGATGGGAGAAATGCCAGACCCAGCAGTGAAGGGAAATGAGAATTGAGCGGAGCTGCGTAGGAATGGCGAGGGCCAGGCTAGCACTGACCCCATTTCCGACAGGAAGTGTAGTTATCTGACTCAGGTTAGCCCAGATCCCCTCACAGACAGAAAGCAGAGCTGGGTAAGTGGGGTTCATCTAAAATACCTCAGTATCTTGGCATGGCTGTTGAGAGCCACTGGCCCTGAAATCCACTCAGACAGGAACTGGGAGGCATCCCCTCACATGAGTTTGGGTAGCTGTATCTGTCTGGCGCCTCCTTAACAGAGCAAGCAGGAGCAGTTTCTGGTTTATGGCAGTTGCTGGATGTTGGGCTGGATCCCCTCATTGGCATGACATGGCAGATGCAAGCATTTCTGAATCCCTCAATGTCTGGTGCAGGAGGAGAGGCTTCCGTCTGGAGCCACTTTTCAACAACAGCAACAGTTTCCATGCGGAGTCCCTAAGTGGCAGAACCAGGATTTGGTGGAGACAACTTGGCTTGTAGCACCTTAGCAACATGAAGGGGATTTAACAGGATTCTCTTGAAGATTTGTGTAAATCCTGAGTTGTGTGGTGGGACCCTCAACAGGCCAGAGAGGGGTCAGCCTGACCCTTTTCCACTCGCTCGGCGCGGGTCGGATATTTCGGGTTAGACTCGTGTTTGAGGTTCTTTCCACTAGACTTCCGACCCGCTTTACCCGACAATTCTGGCCCTGCTTCTCATGGGGGTCCAAGCGATCCGAGCCGTGACGTCAGAAACACTGTCGGTCACTGATTGGTCGGAGGGAGGGAGTCTGTGGGGAGGAGTCTGTGGAGTCTTTCCTAAACAAACCGTCCTCAATTTTTCTCTATCGCTTGCACTAGCGATGACTTGAGGAGCGTATCTTGTACGTATTTTGAAGATATATAAAAAAACAATCATGTCAAAGCCATGGTCAAATGTAGAAGTGCAGGCGTCGTTGTGCTTGGTGGCTGATGAAAAAAGTCAAAGCAATCTGGATGGAGCGATTGGAGGATGGTTTGAACAGCCACTGCTCTACTTGAATCATTTGTAGAAGATGGTGAGTGTTTTCTAACTTTAAACATATTTAAAGTTACTCATCTCATCGGTTCTGAACATATTTTTAACTAACAAAAGAGGCTGACGCCGTATTAGGACAACATCGATGCTACGAAGCTAAGCTAATTTGCATAAACGCTAACTGTCCTCCGCTCCGGTTTCTCACTTTATTTGATCCAGAACGTATTTCAGCACGTGACGGTTCATCTCTAAACTCCACATTAAACTCTCCAAGCCTCCTGGCTTCTGCCCTGCTCCATCAGCAGAGTCTACACCTGCTCCATCAGCAGAGTCTACACCTGCTCCATCAGCAGAGTCTACACCTGCTCCATCAGCAGAGTCTACACCTGCTCCATCAGCAGAGTCTACACCTGCTCCATCAGCAGAGTCTACACCTGCTCCATCAGCAGAGTCTACACCTGCTCCATCAGCAGAGTCTACACCTGCTCCATCAGTGGTCTACATCGATCGTTGACAGAACTCTGTCGCAGCTAACCCAGCTGCACGTCAGAGCAGCACAACGCTGCAGCCTTCTGTGCTGGGTAAGAACAGACACAACATGTTCCACATCACTTTGTTTGTGCCAGTAAGGATTTGCTTTTATTTGATTTTAATGTAAAACAATAAAGTGTTGAATAAATAGTGAATATGCACCACATGTTGAACTTGTGGGATGAAAATATGTACACAGGGTCCCAGTTACAGACAATGATAAAATGTTAAAGAAAAACAGTAAAATATCTAAGATATGAACTAAGAAAAACATCAACTAAAAAATCATCTACTAATAATACGCTAATAGCATTAAAACAATTAAAACAATACGTCAAACAGCAATATGAACTTGAGTTTTTGTGCAGCCTTATTAATCTCTAACCAGAATAATCACTGTGAAATATACACATGTTGCTGCTGATCTGTTTCATGTTGCTGCTGATCTGTTTCATGTTGCTGCTGATCTGTTTCATGTTGCTGCTGATCTGTTTCATGTTGCTGCTGATCTGTTTCATGTTGCTGCTGATCTGTTTCATGTTGCTGCTGATCTGTTTCATGTTGCTGCTGATCTGTTTCATGTTGCTGCTGATCTGTTTCATGTTGCTGCTGATCTGTTTCATGTTGCTGCTGATCTGTTTCATGTTGCTGCTGATCTGTTTCATGTTGCTGCTGATCTGTTTCATGTTGCTGCTGATCTGTTTCATGTTGCTGCTGATCTGTTTCATGTTGCTGCTGATCTGTTTCATGTTGCTGCTGATCTGTTTCATGTTGCTGCTGATCTGTTTCATGTTGCTGCTGATCTGTTTCATGTTGCTGCTGATCTGTTTCATGTTGCTGCTGATCTGTTTCATGTTGCTGCTGATCTGTTTCATGTTGCTGCTGATCTGTTTCATGTTGCTGCTGATCTGTTTCATGTTGCTGCTGATCTGTTTCATGTTGCTGCTGATCTGTTTCATGTTGCTGCTGATCTGTTTCATGTTGCTGCTGATCTGTTTCATGTTGCTGCTGATCTGTTTCATGTTGCTGCTGATCTGTTTCATGTTGCTGCTGATCTGTTTCATGTTGCTGCTGATCTGTTTCATGTTGCTGCTGATCTGTTTCATGTTGCTGCTGATCTGTTTCATGTTGCTGCTGATCTGTTTCATGTTGCTGCTGATCTGTTTCATGTTGCTGCTGATCTGTTTCATGTTGCTGCTGATCTGTTTCATGTTGCTGCTGATCTGTTTCATGTTGCTGCTGATCTGTTTCATGTTGCTGCTGATCTGTTTCATGTTGCTGCTGATCTGTTTCATGTTGCTGCTGATCTGTTTCATGTTGCTGCTGATCTGTTTCATGTTGCTGCTGATCTGTTTCATGTTGCTGCTGATCTGTTTCATGTTGCTGCTGATCTGTTTCATGTTGCTGCTGATCTGTTTCATGTTGCTGCTGATCTGTTTCATGTTGCTGCTGATCTGTTTCATGTTGCTGCTGATCTGTTTCATGTTGCTGCTGATCTGTTTCATGTTGCTGCTGATCTGTTTCATGTTGCTGCTGATCTGTTTCATGTTGCTGCTGATCTGTTTCATGTTGCTGCTGATCTGTTTCATGTTGCTGCTGATCTGTTTCATGTTGCTGCTGATCTGTTTCATGTTGCTGCTGATCTGTTTCATGTTGCTGCTGATCTGTTTCATGTTGCTGCTGATCTGTTTCATGTTGCTGCTGATCTGTTTCATGTTGCTGCTGATCTGTTTCATGTTGCTGCTGATCTGTTTCATGTTGCTGCTGATCTGTTTCATGTTGCTGCTGATCTGTTTCATGTTGCTGCTGATCTGTTTCATGTTGCTGCTGATCTGTTTCATGTTGCTGCTGATCTGTTTCATGTTGCTGCTGATCTGTTTCATGTTGCTGCTGATCTGTTTCATGTTGCTGCTGATCTGTTTCATGTTGCTGCTGATCTGTTTCATGTTGCTGCTGATCTGTTTCATGTTGCTGCTGATCTGTTTCATGTTGCTGCTGATCTGTTTCATGTTGCTGCTGATCTGTTTCATGTTGCTGCTGATCTGTTTCATGTTGCTGCTGATCTGTTTCATGTTGCTGCTGATCTGTTTCATGTTGCTGCTGATCTGTTTCATGTTGCTGCTGATCTGTTTCATGTTGCTGCTGATCTGTTTCATGTTGCTGCTGATCTGTTTCATGTTGCTGCTGATCTGTTTCATGTTGCTGCTGATCTGTTTCATGTTGCTGCTGATCTGTTTCATGTTGCTGCTGATCTGTTTCATGTTGCTGCTGATCTGTTTCATGTTGCTGCTGATCTGTTTCATGTTGCTGCTGATCTGTTTCATGTTGCTGCTGATCTGTTTCATGTTGCTGCTGATCTGTTTCATGTTGCTGCTGATCTGTTTCATGTTGCTGCTGATCTGTTTCATGTTGCTGCTGATCTGTTTCATGTTGCTGCTGATCTGTTTCATGTTGCTGCTGATCTGTTTCATGTTGCTGCTGATCTGTTTCATGTTGCTGCTGATCTGTTTCATGTTGCTGCTGATCTGTTTCATGTTGCTGCTGATCTGTTTCATGTTGCTGCTGATCTGTTTCATGTTGCTGTGTTCATTCATGCTCATTTGTTCGCACAGACTCATGTCCGTGCTGCTGTTCAGCATATTGTGTTCATTGTTTTTATGCTTTTAATGCTTATCATATTTTTAATTGATGTTTTTCTTAGTTCATATCTTAGATCTTATTACTGTTTTTCTTTTACATTTTACTGTTGGATGTAACTGGGACTGTGTGTACATAATTTTTTTCCACCACATGTAACACATGTGCTGTGAATGACAATAAAGAATATTTGTATCTGTATAATACAAAGTACCTTCTGATTCATATATCCATTGTTATTTTATTATTTTCATTATTTATAAAACAGTTTGGGAGTGGTGGCGCAGAGGTTAAGAAGGTGCGCTTGTGATCGGAAGGTCACCGGTTCAAGCCCCGGTACAGACAACATCAAAGATGCGGGTGGGATAAGTGAAGCGGTCACACTTGTCTCCACCCTCATCTGCCCCACTCTGGGCCCTTGAGCAAGGCCCTTAACCCACACCATCTGCTCCCCTGGGAACCCTAGATATCAGCTCTCTGCTCCACACAGAGGGCTGTGGTTGCTCGTGGTCTGTGGTTGTGTCAGGAAGGGCATCCGGCGTAAAAACAACTGCCAAATCTTCGTGCGACCAGTTCGCTGTGGTGACCCCTAACGCAGGGAAAAAAGCAGAAAGAAGAAAAAAATAAAATATATTTTTTTACAAAACAGTTTAGCTGGTTTAACTGGCTCCAAGCAGCTCTTCAGAACAACAACAAACTGTAGCAGCACTGTTCTTTGCATTCATTTAAAAACAGTATCTAGACTGGATTAACCACCTTTTTCTTCTTTTCCAGTCAAGAGAAAAAGAGTCCAGTAAAGAAAAGTCTTATTTCTGCACTGAATGAACATGAAGAACTGAACCAGACACAGCAGGAACAACAACTTGTGTCTTCTTCTGGGTGAAGCCCGTGAGACAACGGATAGAAAATCATTAGTTGGATGCAGTATTTTTATTTTTGTACATTTTTCACTTGTTACTTTTCCTATTACCGTAAACATTTTTTTCTTAAGTGGTGTCCTTGAACATTAAATTTCCTAAACATATTTTGCAATGTTAAGTGTGTATAGTGTTTGTCTAAATCCATACTGGAAGTTAAGAAATTTTTCCATTTGCATTTCACCTTTAAATAATCATGAGGAAAAAGATTATTAGAATCTGCTCACCTGTTTTAAAATTATGTTATTTTTTGTTTCCTGGGTAAAGTCAGACAAATAATTGCTTAATAATGCATCACTGTACTTTTTTCTTCACTGTACTTCTATCAAAATATTTACATTTTGACCGATTATATTTTAAAGATGGTTAGCAATTTAAAAAAAAAGTATATTATGTATATGTATTTAGATAGATAAATGTATAGTAATTAATATGAAGTACTTTTATGTTTTTAAATTTAATGAAACCAAAACCTTTAACAAACCTTTAACATTTAAGGACGAATTTTAACCAAATTTTCCAATTGCATTTGATCTTTAATGAATCCAAAGAAAACATTACCAGGATCTGCTCAACTGTTATTACATTATAAATTATTTGGTTCTAGGATGAAGTCAGACAAAAACAGTCAAAAATTCAGAAAGGACAGTTTTCACTTGTCAACCGTCCAACTGTGACCCCTGAGAGATTCAGCTGAAAGACCTGGTGCACCTTTTATTTGAACCTGCAGAGATTTGAACAGCTGATCTGAAGCAAACAGGCGGGTGTTCTACTGAACTGACCACTCATGCTGTGTTTGGTCTTCTTCACCATCCATCCATCCATCCATCCATCCATCCATCCATCCATCCATCCATCATCTGCTTCCAGCAGCAGCTTTACCAGGGAGACACAGACATCAACAGCCACCTCTTCAGCTCTTATAGGAGGACTCCAAGGTGTTTGCAGACCAACTGACTATTTAATAAGTAATACTTTTATGTTTGTAAATTTAATGAAAGACAAACCTTTAAAATTTAAGGACAAAATTTAACCAAATTGTTTTCAAGTCTGTAGTTTATTGTAAAAGCAGTTCCAAAGATCACAGTGTGATGTTTTGCAACTTTATCTAGAACCTTGTGCATAGCTAAATAATAAAGATGTTTTTAATACATCTTTATTGTAAAAATCTATACTAAAATGGAAAATACATGGGTTTAAATCAGGCAGAGAAGGCAACAAGGTAGGATTATGAATTAGTTTTTAAAATTCCAGCTCATGAGGTACTTCAATTAGAGCATGGCATCTCTTCCACAACATTCTGTCAAAGCCTTTAACGTGTTCTTCTAGTGGTGGCTAGTAAATAGCTTGAGGGAACACTACCGCCACCAGGTGGTAAGACAAGTAGGATTCTGGACCGCACCCACAGAACGGGTACAGAAGTGTAATGGAAACACAACCACACGTGAGCTGATCTGAACTGAACCAATCTGATCCGATCTGCGCTGAGCAAATGGAAAAGGGGCATAGTGACTGGAGCAGGAACCAACTGCGAGGCCACTTGCCAGACCTTTTAGATGGCCAACACTGATGAGTCAAGGACTCCTGGATGACTGGATAAGGTGAAGTCCTGGATCCAACTGAACCTGTTTGATGACTTAAGCTGACAGAGATGAGTTGGTCTTTAGTTTAGACTTTAGTTTTTGACCTCAACCATCTTGACATTGGGTGCAAAACCATGGCATGTGTCCAGCCAAACCTCTTGAACAACTGAAGCTGACAGAGAACAGTCAGCCTTTTCTAGTCTGTTGGAACCCCAGGAACAGGAAATCTGGTGGGATCCCCTCTAATTTTACAGAATTGATCCACCCCTTAATTGGTAATTGTAGCTGATCTAAACCATGATAGCTTACATACCAGGTGCATATAGGTAGGGCCTAATGTAAAATCCCAATCATAAGCCCACCTAAAAACACATAATTGCATGACACATAGAACCAGAGTGGCACTGACTGGAAACCAACCAGCCAACAACCTTCGATGTGGGGACCTGCAGCTCCAACGCTTGGTCTTCAACCTCCATCCAAGGGTCGCCTCCTCTGCGTCAATCGAGGGATCCCCTCTACATGCTGATTATGAAAACAATTGTTGCTGATCAATCAACAAAACTAATCGTTGTGGAATTACTGCTGTGGAATTACCGCTGTGGATTATAAGACTTTGTTTTCCAAAGGATCACAGACTTTGTTTTCCAAGAGTTAACAGACTCAGTTTTCCAAGGGATTAAAAGCTTTTCGCAATGGGATTACCTCCGAACAGTATGGAATTTCCAAAAACTTTATGGGATTATAATTTTGATTTTTCTTTTCCACTTGCTGGATTACTTCAAGATCAGAGACAGTTCAAGGTTTCCTTTCGTGTTGGACCCCATCCCCAAGGACTGGCGATGGCTTCCAAAAGGGGGGAGATGTAGTGGGCATGACCGTGTCCACTTTGATACACCTGTGTACTTTTGAACTGTTCCAGAGATGACCTTTACTGACCTCTCAGTAAAGCAAGACATTTACTACAAATTAGTCACATAGTCACCAAAAGAGACTATTTCTATCTTTGATTTTATTCTAATGTAATCAAAAGAATAACTTTTGTCATTTTCATGATATATGTTATATGCTGTTATTCTTTTAATATGGAGTATTTCTGTGTTACTTGACCAAATGAAAGTGTCTACTCAAAATATCTATGACAAAGTTGAATGAGGTGTCAGATTGACTTGCTCAGGAGTTGTTTTTGTTGAGTTCAGCTAAAATTCTCGTTAGCGTCGAGATGTCTCCTCTCTTTCAGACACTTTTCCAAAACATTCCTCTTTGTTATCTAAGCAGACTTGCTGTCAACCTTGAGTTTTTCACTTCACGTTTTCACACTCCTCTTGGCCCACGGACCAATGAGGAAAGTGTGTTCTAATCTCAACATTTTTGAGTAAAAGCGTTTGTTTGCATGAACGCTTCAGAGTTTCTGGGAACTTCAAGACATGGAGACGTCCCAAAGAGCTGAATGAATGCCTGTCACCCGCCAAGGACAGTCATTCAGCTAAGGACTAAATAACATGCTGTTATGAGTCCACTTCGAACGAGCGTAAGCTCAAAACTTTGTTTATTCCTTCCTGGAATAAGTTTATCTTGAAGTCAGAGGCCAGGAGCTGACGCATTTTCTGATGACCAAGCGGAACCCAGGAGACGTTGAAAACGTAAACGAATAACCAGTTCGGACAACTGGGCCTGAAGGACTGTGCATCTTACAGGCTGGTGTCATCTCTTTATCAGACTCGTCGTCGAAAGGTAAAGAGCTGTTTACAAACGTACCTGGATTTTAGCAGAAATCTGATGAGAAGTGTCATTTTGGTAACATGCTCAAGACAATTTCCTTTAACCCATCTCTCCATCTTTCCTCCTATCTTTTTCCCTCAATTCTAAGCTGGAAACTATTTTAAGTCAGAGTCAGAGTCAGAGTCAGAGAGAATTTATTGTCATTTGCACCACATGTAGTACGTGTTGAAAACGAGATTATGTACACAGGGTCCCAGTTACATCCAACAACAAATGCAAGAGAAAAACAATAATAACATCTAGGATTAACTAAGAGAGACATCAGCTAGTAATACACTAAGCCCTAATGTAGTAGAAAAACATCATTATAAACAGCAGCACGAACATGAGCAGATGGTCACAGATGAACGCAGATAGTCACAGATGAACGCAGCAACAAGAAACAGATCAGTATCAGCATGATGTGACATTTTGCAGTGTTTATTCTTATTATTTATTTATTCATGAGTCTGACAGCCTCAGGGTAGAAGCTGTTCCTCAGTCTAGTGGTTCTACATTTGATGCTCCTCAACCTCCGTCCCGAGGGGAGTGGTGCAAAGAGTGAGTGTGCTGGGTGAGTGAGGTCTTTCATGATGCAGGTGGCTCTTTTTCTGCATCTGGAGGTGTAAATGTCTGTGATGGTGGGGAGACTGACTCCCACAGACTTCTGTGCAGCCTTCACCACTCTCTGTAGAGCTTTCCTCTCTGCAACTGTGCAGCCTCCATGCCACACGTTGATGCTGGAGCACAGGACGCTCTCCACTGCACACCTGTAGAACGAGGTGAGGACTGAGCTTCTCAGACCGGCTCGTCTCAGCCGTCTGAGGAAGTAGAGTCTCTGATGACCTTTCTTGATCAGGCTGGTGGTGTTATTGCTCCAGCTGAGGTTATCATTCAAGTGTACACCCAGGTACTTGTAGCTGGAGACCACCTCCACCGCAGATCCACCTATATACAGTGGGGTGTGGGTGTGTTTGTTCCTTCTGAAGTCCACAATCATCTCCTTCGTCTTCTTCACATTCATGTGAAGGTTGTTCTCTTTGCACCAGCTCTCCAGATGTTCCACCTCCTGTCTGTAGCTGGATTCATCATTATCTGTGATGCATCCCACCACAGCTGTATCATCTGCAAACTTAACAATATGACAGCCTGGATGTGTGGCTGTACAATCATATGTGAGCAGAGTGAACAGAAGAGGGCTCAGCACACATCCTTGAGGAGAGCCAGTGCTGAGGGTGATGGTGGAGGAGGAGAAGTTGTGGATCTTCACGGACTGTGGTCTGTTTGTTAAGAAGTCTAGTACCCAGTTACAGATGGAGGGGCTTAGTCCAAGTGTGGATAGTTTGTCTATCAGAGTTTGGGGGATCATGGTGTTGAAGGCAGATGTGAAGTCCACAAAGAGCAGACGCACGTATGAGTCCTTCTGATCCAGGTGGGTGAGAGCAGTGTGGACCACAGAGGAGATGGCGTCCTCTGTTGATCGGTTCTCGCGGTATGCATATTGATGAGGGTCCTCGCTGATGTTGACGGTTGTCTTGATGTGGGACATGACCAGTTTCTCAAAACATTTAGCGACTATCGGGGTGAGAGCCACCGGTCTATAGTCATTCAGACCAGTCACTGTGGAGCTCTTTGGGACTGGGATGATGGTGGCGGTCTTCAGGCAGGTGGGAACTGACTCCAGTGAAAGTGAGGTGGTGAAGATGTCAGCCAGCACCTCACAGAGCTGGTCCGCACATTCCTTCAGAACTTTCCCTGGGATGTTGTCTGGACCCGTAGCTTTATGAGGATTGATCCTTCTGAGACTACCTCTCACTCTCACTCATTTTAAGCTAAAGAGCCCTCAGACTAAATATGTTTAACGTCCAGTATTGAAGTCTGTTGTGTTAAATTTAACTGTGCTGACGTATTAAATTGAAAGAAAGTGAAATCATGCCAATCAAGTGTAATGGTGTTAATTTAGTTGATTCATTTTAAATAAATGATAGTGTCTCTTTGACATATCAAGCTAAGTTAACGTGTCCATTGTCACTCTATGGCTTCTGTTTTATTTATCCATCATAAAGATCACAGAAATATTGGGTAAACTGAAAAAGAAAAGAATCCGTGAAATTACTATTCAATCTGAATAAGTAAATTAATTAAGGTAAAGAGGTCAGTATTAATATTGACCTCCTCATAATCCTTTACATCTGGGTGACACCGTATGTGTTTAAAAAGACACAATATGTGGTCCTCATGTTTACTTCACAAGTTCAGGACTAGGAGTCCAGCAGAACCATCTCAGCAGCTGGCATTTCATTTGACAATGGAGACTGGCTCTCCAGAACCCCCTCAGTGGCTAGAGTTTTGTGCTTTTGGATTGTGGTTGTGACAGTTTGATAGTCCGGTGCTCGGGCCCCATCAGTGGACTCCTGGTCAGACACTATAGCAGAGTCTTGGGCAGGGACAGACACTGAGCTTTGGTTATGTAGGTGGAGGTGACATTGTTGACACCAGAAGAGTGGTATAGAAGAAATGATGGAGTGATGAGGGTGGAGCTGGACATGGTGTGGGACTCAGATGTAAGGCTGGATGTGGTCCTAGGTTCAGGCTCAGCTGGGGCTAAGGCTCCTTTCTGGAACAAACAGTGACTTTGCCCACCAATCAGTCCTGTGCCTCCTCATATAACTCAGCCCCAGGGGGCATGAAGAAAGATTTTGGCTTAGCCTAAATGAACTCTACTATGTTTTCATTAAGCATACTTACATTTAAACCGATTTGAATGCATATTTAATGTAGTAATTAATTATCTATCACTTTCCTGTTTTAACATTTTATCTGCTACTTTTTGTATTTTTAAGAATAACAGCACTCTGAGGATAAACATCATGTTGAAAAGATTGTAAAAACTTCAGCCAACAGTTAATTTTAGGTCACTTAACATTGAAATTTGTTTGACCGTGGCCAAAGTATTTAAATGTGTGGAATATATTAAAATCAACAAAAAAATATTTAAATAGAGTTTGGAATAAATAAACTACATACACTCGCTTTCTTTTGTGCAGGGGAACGAGGGGATGGAAACATAATGCAGCAATAAACAAGAAAGTGCCAGGATGTATATGTGAATTAATAAATTTTATTTGAATATTGCAATGTTATTTTGCAAAATATTATTAAGTTTAGCTAATGTCCTGACATCTCTGGGTTAAATTACTTTGCACTTTTATGCTATTTTTGTCCTGTCATTTTAAATGCATTACATGTCACATTGTTACGGGCCCTGGGCACGTTGTTTTTATTCAGGTCAGAGGGATGAGGTGTTAAAAGATTTTGGGAGGCTGATTGACTGCAGCTGTATATTAATTAGATCACGCTATGGGTGGAGGGAGTGGTCCGCCTATAATAGGCCAGGCTGAAGAAGCAAAGGGAGATCCAAACCAAAGGAGCCAAAGAAGCAGAAGAACAAGAAGAGAGTATCCGAGGAAGAAGCAGTGAGAATGGAAGAAGACTAAGAAGAAGACCTGTTGTTGTTGTTGTACATGGGGCGCGCTCGACCTGGGAGCTGGAGACGGAGACGTGAGCAACCCGCTGGCCTTGGAGGTTTTTTTTGTTAACTACCCTGAAGCTGGATTCGACCTGGTGAGACCGATTGTCTTGTTTTCGCCTTTTTGTTTACATTAGGTGGGGGCCTTTTTGAACTTAGTCCGGTACCCTCCGTGGCTTCGACGGCTCTGTATAAAGTTGGCCCACTGGGGTACCTTTATATTTTGTTAAAATCGACTCACCAGGTCTGACTTTTATTTATAACTTTGGGATCTTGTGGACACGAGGACGCTGAGGGCCTGGGCTCTCCTCTTTTTTTCTCTCCACAGAGCAACTGGAGAAAGCGCACCCAGAGTCGTGCAGCTGTAGAGCCTAAAATAAAAACTCTTTTTAAACCCTCATTGTTTTTCTCATGTCCCTTAATGTGCTATGCTCCTTCGGGTCATAACATATTAATGGGGGCTCGTTAAAACACCATAGTATTTGTGTGGCTGCATCGTTGTTTGTGAAAACTTCTTTGCGTATTGGGCACAGCTGACGCGCATTAAGGCGCGTGATTAGGTTGGAGCGTTTGTTGTTGTGCAGCTGGCAGGTAGTTTTGGCGTGTGAGTGGGCCGGTCTTCCACGGTGCTGTCATGGAGTTTGATTTGGAGGCTTTTGTTGCACGGCCCACTTTGGAATCATGAAATAATTGTACAAAAGAACAGCTATTGAGAGTTGCCGACAATTTTAGAGTGGATGTAAATAAACGCGCAAAAAGGGGGACGATTGAAAACGAATTGTTAGCTGAATTAATTCAGCTTGGTGCCTTTTCTGCTACAATTTTGTTAAAAAGTCCTGCTGGGTCTCCATCTAGAACTTCTGGGATGGATGATCAGGTGCGTTTACGGGAGCTCGAAGTTGAAATGAGTCGGATTGCTTTGAAGGAGAAAGAACTGGAACAACAAACTATTTTAAGAGAGAAAGAACTTGCATTGAGAGAGAAGGAGCTTGGTTTTGAGCAGTAGAAGCTGGAGTTGGAAGCTGAGATCCATTTAAAGGAGCTGGTGCTCAGTGCTGGACATTCTCTGCCGAAAAGTAATGATTTTGATGTGTGTAAAAATTTTCGTCTAGTCTCTCCATTTAATGAGCGTGACGTGGATAAGTATTTTACGCTAAAATGGCCTGGCGATGTGTGGACCTTAATGTTACAGAGTGCATTAACTGGAAAGGTGCAAGAGGCATACACCTCTCTGTATGTGGCGGACAGCCACAATTTTTAGACTGTAAAAAGGGCTATTTTATGGGCGTATGAGCTGGTGCCTGAGGCTTATCGACAAAAATTTAAGAAATTAAGAAAACAGTACAGTCAGACTTATGTCAATTTTGTTAGTGACAAAGAGGCTCTATTTGATCGTTGGTGTGTGGTGAATAATGTGTCAGACTTCGCACAACTGAACCAGTTTGTTTTGATGGAAGATTTTAAGAATAGGTTGCCAGATAGGATAACCACGTACTTAAACGAGAATAAAGTTTCAGAGGTGTCGAAGGCTGCAGTGCTCATTGACGAATATATATTAACACATAAGTATAGTTCTGATCGTACACAGGAATACATTAGGTTTACTAAGTTTGACAAAACGGATAGTAATGGGGAAGAAGGTGCGAAGACATTTTTTTTTGTGAGTCACAGGTACCGGCTGTGCGAGATGGGGGTAACGTCCCGTCGAATCATGGGGCAGATTTAAAGTCGGGGGTAACGTGTTTTATTGGAGGGACATAGGACACGTTGTGGCTAATTCCCCAGTTTTGATGGAGAGGAACTCTAAGCCTGTCGCTATGATTTCTACTTTAATAAACGGTGCTGAGGCACCTTCCTTCGAAAATGCCGTGCGAAGGAGATGTTTTTAAGCCTTTTATTATGGATGGATTTGTATCATTATCACCTACTAAGGAGAGAATCCCTATTAAAATCTTGAGGGACACGGCTGCCTCTCAGTCTTTTATCTTGAGTGGGATCTTACCGCTGGCTGGTCAGGCTAAGTTTGTACCTAAGATTCTAGTTCGGGGTTTAAACATGCAGGACGTGAGGGTGCCTTTGCGCAAAGTCAGGGTCCAGTCTGAGCTGTGGTCGGGTGATGCAATGGTTGGGGTGCGTCATAGTTTTCCCATAGCGGGCATCTCCATGATTATGGGCAACGACTTGGCTGGAGGCCGATTTTTAGTAACACCTGACGTTACACCCGTGTACTCCGCACATGAACTTGCTCCGTCCCAAACCGTTTTTGTCGTGCGCGGGTACGGATTGACGGAAGAAGAAGATAACTTTTAAATTAACTGGGTTGTGGCTTTGCATTTACTTACGATGTTGTTGTTATTGTAGTTGTAGGTTTGCGTGTTTGCTGGCTCCAGTCAACAAGCGGCCGCAAAGTGCAGGCTGTGTGAGGAACTGTCCGGTGCTGATCCTGTAGTTGTCGGTTTTCCTCCAGCAATCACTGGGGGCCCTGTTTGTTTCTTTGTCTTTCTTTGTATGGGTGATGAGCACAATTTAAACAGCTGCATCATCCCATGCAAAGTCTTTGTGGGAGGTGTTACGGGCCCTGGGCACGTTGTTTTTATTCAGGTCAGAGGGATGAGGTGTTTAAAGGTTTTGGGAGGCTGATTGACTGCAACTGTATATTAATTAGATCACGTTATGGGTGGAGGGAGTGGTCCGCCTATAATAGGCTAGGCTGAAGAAGCAGAGGGAGATCCAAACCGAAGTAGCCGAAGAAGCAGAAGAACCAGAAGAGAGTATGCGAGGAAGAAGCAGTAAGAACCTAAGAAGACGAAGACCTGTTGTTGTTGTTGTTGTTGTTGTTGTTGTTGTACGCGGGGCGCGCTCGACCTAGGAGCTGGAGACAGAGGCGTGAGCAACCCGCTAGCCTTGGAGGTTTTTTTGTTAACCACCCTAAAACTGGATTCGACCTGGTGAGACCGATTGTCTTGTTTTCGCCTTTTTGTTTACATTAGGTGGGGGCCTTTTTGAACTTAGTTCGGTACCTTCCGTGGCTTTGACGGCTCTGTATGGAGTTGGCCCACTGGGGTACCTTTATATTTTATTAAAATCGGCTCACCAGGTCCGACTTTTATTTATTACTTTGGGATCTAGTGGACACGAGGACGCTGAGGCCCTGGGCTCTCCTCTTTTTTTCTCCACAGAGCAGCTGGATACGGCACACCCAGAGTCGCGCAGCTGGAAAGCCTAAAATAAAAACTATTTTTAAACCCTCATTGTTTGTCTCGTGTCCCTTAATGTGCTATGCTCCTTCGGGTCATAACACACATGTTCATTTATAAGTTAGCCTAATGAAAATATGTTTGGTGACATCAGGTAAATGAAAAGACAAACCTTTTAGATGTTCCGTTATCATTTTAATGTCAAGAATTGTTTAAAAAAAAAAATAATTACGAGCTCCTAACTAGACAAATGTTTTTACAACAAAATCTTTGTAGTTTAATCTATTCGTCATCTGAGAAAAATTTCACCAATACTTGTAAATGAAAAAGTAATTATACTAAGAAACCACTTTTCTAATAAACCAGGCCAAAAGTTTTTCACAACATGGTCTGTGCCCAACTTTACCCATGCACACTCATTCATACAAATTTAACTTAATAATTATCTTCTTCTTCTTTTTCCAAAGCGAGACATCCTCCATCTCACTCTGTCCATTGCATCCTCTGTCCTCACTTTAACTACCTCCATCCATGTCCTCTCTAACTGCATCCATATGTCTCCTCTTTGTCTTTTTCCTGCAGCTGCATTTCTAACATCCTTCTACCAATATACCCACTGTCCCTCCTCTGTACATGTCCAAACCACTGTCCCTCCTCTGTATATGTCCAAAGCATTGTCCCTCCTCTGTACATGTCCAAACCACTGTCCCTCCTCTTGACATGTCCAAACCACTGTCCCTCCTCTGGACATGTCCAAACCATCTCAGTGTGTCTTTTCTCTAACTTTATCTCCCAGTTGTTCAACATGTGCTGTACCTCTGATGATCTCATTCCTGATCTTATCCATCCTTGTCACTCCTAAGGAGAACCTCAACATCTTCATTTCTGCTACTTCCAGTTCTTTCTCCTGTCTTTTTGTCCATGTCTCTGTCTCCAGACCATACAACATAGCTGGTCTCACCACTGTCTTGTAAACTTTTCCTTTGACCTTTGCTGACACCTTTTTGTCACAAATCACTCCTGAAACTTTTCTCCATCCACTCCATCCTGCCTGGACTCTCTTCTTCACCTCTTTACCACATTCCCCATTTTCCTGGACAGTGGACCCCAAGTACTTGAAGTCCTGCACCTTTGTGACCTCTGCTCCTTGTAGCCTCACTGTTCCACTGGCCTCCCTCTCATTCACACACATGTACTCTGTCTTACTACGGCTGACTTTCATTCCTCTTCTTTCAAGTGCATACCTCCACCTCTCCAAGTTCTCTTCCACCTGTTCCCTGTTCTCACCACAGATCACAATGTCATCTGCAAACATCATAGTCCATGGGGATTCCTGCCTGACCTCATCTGTTAGTCGGTCCATCACCAGAGCAAACAAGAAGGGGCTCAGAGCAGATCCTTGATGCACTCCCACCTCCACCTTGAAGCTATCTGTCACTCCTACAGCACATCTCACCACTGTCCTGCTGTCCTCATACATGTCCTGCTGTCCTCATACATGTCCTGCTGTCCTCATACATGTCCTGCTGTCCTCATACATGTCCTGCTGTCCTCATACATGTCCTGCTGTCCTCATACATGTCCTGCTGTCCTCATACATGTCCTGCTGTCCTCATACATGTCCTGCTGTCCTCATACATGTCCTGCTGTCCTCATACATGTCCTGCTGTCCTCATACATGTCCTGCTGTCCTCATACATGTCCTGCTGTCCTCATACATGTCCTGCTGTCTTCATACATGTCCTGCTGTCCTCATACATGTCCTGCTGTCCTCATACATGTCCTGCTGTCCTCATACATGTCCTGTACCAGTCTAACATACTTCTCTCCCACTCGAGATTTCTTCATGCAATACCACACCTCCTCCCTTGGCACCCTGTCAGATGTTTTTTCTAAATCCACAAAGAAACAATGGAGTTTGTTGGTGAAGATTCTCATTCATCCAGGACATGATGAAATCAAAAAAGCATTAGATACAGAAACAACTGGACTTTATTTGTAACAGAATGGAACACAATGGAGTTCTTTTTGACCCTCTCTGTACTTTTCTATCAACATCCTCAAAGCAAAGATGGCATCTGTGGTGCTCTTTCTTGGCATGAAACCATACTGCTGCTCACAGATAGTCACCTCTTGTCTAAACCTTCCTTCCACAACTCTCTCCCAGATCTTCATTGTGTGACTCATCAACTTAATTCCCCTGTAGTTGCTACAACTCTGTACATCACCCTTGTTCTTAAAAATGGGCACCAGCACACTTCTTCTCCATTATTCAGGCATTTTCTCACCCTCAAATATGCCATTGAATATTTGAGTCAAAAACCTCACTAACATCTCTCCAAGACATTTCCAAACCTCCACTGGTATGTCATCAGGCCCTACTGCCTTCCCCTTCTTCATTCTTTTCTGAGCTTTCCAGACTTCACCCTCACTAATCTTAATCAGTATCACATTCGCACACCACACCAATGACGCAAAGGCAGTGAGAGGTTCAGTGTCTGGCCCACAAACACTTCAACATGTGACTGTGAACTGAACGATTAGAACATCCGACTCACATTAGAGGATGACTGCTCTAACCACTGAGCAACAACCAACCCAGACAATTATATATATATATATATATATATATACGT
>JBBPBX010003961.1:0-13160 GCA_038048925.1 Garcialebias charrua
CACACACACACACACACACACACACACACACACACACACACACACACACACACACACACTTGTTGAATCCCTCCACCCGTCTGTGCTGGGGACTGCAATCACACAAAGAGGAACGCCACCATCCAGGCCACACGCACTTTCCTCGCCAATCTGTAGAATAAAAAAGGAAATAAATAATTTAAACAAAAGACAAAGACAAAAGTGCACAAGCTACTAATAAAATACAGGTAAAGAACTCCATAAAAACAACAATAAAATCCAAGAACGGTCACAGCAGCAGTCAAGCAGGTGCTGCGTAAAAGCCTCCGCTCCCTCCTCTGTCTCGTGGCGTGGGTGTGTCCACGCCGCTTCCAAATGTTTGTACGAGCAGCGTCTCTGAGGTTATTTCAAAACCCGGCAAAGCAGCAGTGGTGATTGTGGAAATAAATCTACAATCCACAAAAAATAGTTTAGAGCAAATTGATTAACATGAGGCTCACGATTTGTTTCCACATACCGATCAGGCTCTCTCCTCACTTCCGCACAAACGGGAACGCTCACAGCAACACGCTGGCAGGAGGAGTCACTTCACTCGCCAGCAACAAGATTGTAAATGCGCTGACAATTATCTGCTGATATAAAAATAAATAAACTACACAATTGGAGCTACGGTAGATGCGCAGGAAGCCAACCTCACCTGTACTCAGCATGCAGCAAATGTGACACGGAGCGCGGTGTGACGCGTCCGTAAACAGGCGTCTTTGAATTGCTTAAAAGATGTATCAAACAAGACCATTACGCAACCTACACTCTTTTATATTATTGGCTGAGCAAGCAATTATCCTGGCAGCAGGTGGAGTCTTCACCTGCTTCCTGCCACACTAGCAGCAGGCCCACGGCTCCGAAAAAGACATACAAGAAGCAGAGAGATGCAACTCGAACGAGCATTACCTTGAAGGAGTACAGGAGAGAGTCCAGAACACTCCAAAGGACACAGGAAGTTGAGAGAGGCAGCAGGTAAGCGAACAATAAGTGCAGCTACGTGGTTCTCGAAGCTAAATTTGTGTTGAAGCTAGCGGGAGCTAGCAGCTCCTACTATTAAAATTCCGGTTTGACTAGTAAAGTTTTCTATCTAATGAATCCAGCAAACAAGTCAAATCTTGGCTTCGCCACGATCTCCCATCCTGAGCAAGCACAATGGCATCAGTGGAAAGGAAAAACTCCCTTTTAGAAGGAAGAAACCTCTAGCAGACCCAGGCTCAGGACAAGCGGTCATCTGCTTTGACCGGCAACTTATAATGTTTGCAGATCCACAACGCAGTCAGAAAAGACAGTTGCTCTAAAACTAACTAACTAAAACACAAAACTTAATCACAGAAAGGTAGAAATGTCCGCGTCCGTTCACACAGGTGCTGTACACAGGCTTGCGCCTGCCGCACTCTGCGTTCAAGAAAGGTAGAAAGGTTCAAAGAAAGGTAGAAATGTCCGCGTCATGTATATATATGTGTGTGTATATATATATATATATGTATATATATATATATATATATGTGTGTATGTGTATGTATATGTGTATATGTAATTTATTTATTTTTCTCTTACCCCCCTGGTTGCCTGGCGGACATTCTGGGGGTGGGCCGTCAGGGGTTGTGCTGGGGTGTGGGGGTGGTCGGGGCCTGTGGGTTCGCCGTGGGCGGGGCTGGCGGTGCGCTGCCCCTGGGGCTGCTTGGGCTCGGGTGTCCTGTCCTGTCCTGTCGGCAGGGCGAGGGGTGAGCCGGATCTGGGATGTCTGCTGCTCTCCACCCCAGAATGAATGGGCCTACCTCCTGGGTTTGGATGTGGGCTGCCCCATGTAGGGAGCAGGTACATGTCTTGGACCTAGGGGGTATAGAGTGTGCATCGGGATTATGAATGGAGCGTGTCGTTATTGTTTGTCTTTCTGTGAGTGAGGGTGAGGATGAGGGTGGGTCTGAATGAGTGTGTCTGTGTATGAATGTTTAAGTGTCAGGCTGGGACTTGGACTGCCCCCTCTCTGATACTTCTGAGGCTACTTAGTGTCGCGCTCCTGGCGCGTGGCCTCCTGGTGGGTGTTCCTCTGCCTGCGGGCGTGCTTGGGGCCCTCAATATCTGGGGCTGGGCGCTTGGGTGTTTGTCGGCTCGGCCTGGTGGCTGCCTGGTGGGGCTCGTGTCCTCTGGTCCTGTCGGGTCTGGGCCTGAGGGATGGGCGTCCCCGGTGCCCAGGCCTCGGTGACCGGCCCTGGGGCTACGTCGGTGCAGGGGGCTCCGTAAGGGGCCTGTGTATTTGTCGCAGTTGACCCCGGGGGGTCATTGTGTGTGGTCGCTGGTGGGGTTCGCCCGGTTCTTCCCCTTGGTCGGATCTGGGGAGTGGACGAGTGGCTCGTCCTGTTCGGGTGGTCCTTGGGACTCTGGGCTCGGGGTCCTTCCTGGGGTCTTGGGCTCTGATCGCCCCTTCGTCTGTCTCGGGCTTTGGGGGGACGGGTCTCTGATGCTTCACAGTCGCTACTAAATGTTCTATTGGAGGAACCTTATTCACTTATGCATGCTCACAACCACACACAAATGGATGCAGGGATGTATATGTAGATATATGCAGATATGTAGATGGGTATATGAATGAATATAAATGTATATGTATGTATACTGTATATATATTTGTAGGTATGGGTATGTGTTTTTATAGAAATCTTCTGCAGGGTCATGAATATTATCAGTCTTTATGCATGTATGTTTCGTTGCTGTGTTCTGTCATGTGCTTTGCAGGATTGTGGACGGAGGTTCGGTGTGTTTGCCTTGTGCTCTTTTTGTGGATAATTGTTGTTTTGTTGTCTTACTCTCTCTTTTCTTTCTTTCTCTCTTAAAAAAAAAATATATATATATATATATATATACCGGATGGGTGCATCACTTCACCTGACTCTCTTCCCTGATGTGCCCATCACTCTGGAACAGGGTCAGTCTGGACTCATCAGACCACATGACCTTCTTCCATTGCTCCAAAGGCCAATCTTTATGCTCCCTGGCAAATTGAAGCCTTTTTTTCCAGTTAGCCTCACTTAAGTATTAGTGGTTTTCAGAAGTCAGAAGGAAGAACCAGTGACTGAGCACCTGTGGAGGAAGTGGACGCGGGCACACCTTGGCTGCCGCTGCTCCTCGTACTTTTTGCTTTTTGAAACCTTTTTTATTACTTTCTGCTGTTTTTTTCACCGAGCCTTGTTGGACATTTCTACCTTTCTCGACTGCAGAGTGCGACAGGCGTAAGCCTGTGTACAGCACCTGTACAAGCGGACGCGGACATTTCTACCTTTCTTTGAACTTTTCTACCTTTCTTGAACGCAGAGTGCGGCAGGCGCAAGCCTGTGTACAGCACCTGTGTGGACATTTCTACCTTTCTTTGAACCTTTCTACCTTTCTGTGATTAAGTTTTGTGTTTTAATTAGTTAGTTTTAGAGCAACTGTCTTTTCTGACTGCGTTGTGGATCTGCAAACATTATAAGTTGCCGGTCAAAGCAGATGACCGCTTGTCCTGAGCCTGGGTCTGCTAAAGGTTTCTTCCTTCTAAAAGGGAGTTTTTCCTTTCCACTGATGCCATTGTGCTTGCTCAGGATGGGAGATCGTGGCGAAGCCAAGATTTGACTTGTTTGCTGGAGTCATTAGATAGTAAACTTTACTAGTCTAACCGGAATTTTAATATTAGTAGGGGCTGCTAGCTCCCGCTAGCTTCAACACGAATTTAGCTTCGAGTATCACGTAGCTGCACTTATTGTTCGCTTACCTGCTGCCTCTCTCAACTTCCTGTGTCCTCTGGACTGTTCTGGACTCTCTCCTGTACTCCTTCAAGGTAATGCTCGTTCGAGTTACATCTCTCTGCTTCTTGTATATCTTTCTCGGAGCCGTGGGCCTGCTGCTAGCGGCTAGCTCTGTGTTAGCCTCCTCCGGCTCGTGGATGTTGACCTATTCCGCTTCGCAGTTGTTTGAACTTAACAACTGCTCCATTCCTCCTTCTATTTCCACCATCAAACAACTGGGACTTCTGCGTAGACCTCGTTACATCCATAGAAGCTCTCGAAAGAAAACTGTTTTTTCTCAAGCGAACTCTGATTCGATTAGTGCTGTCTGGACTGAGAGACGTGTCGCACCTCGATGGCGTCATCAGAACGCTGCGTCTGTAGGCCTTTGTAGTCCTCTGCGCACGAAGTGGCGAGGAAAACGTGGAGTGGACTTCAGTCTGCTTAAACCGGTTCAAAAAGCTCCTATTCCAACTGGTATTAAATTAGAACTTTTCAATGTGCAGTCACTATCCAACAAGTCATGTTTAATTCATGATCACATTCTGGAGAAGGACTTGGACCTCATGTGTCTTACAGAGACGTGGCACCAACCAAACGTGTTCAGTTCTCTGAATGAAGCTTGTCCCTCTGGATACAGTTATCTGCAGAGAGCCCGCAGCACTGGCCGCGGTGGTGGTCTGGCTGTAATTTATCGCAGTAATTTAAAATTGTCTCATCTGTCTTCTCAGGACTTTTCCTCTTTTGAATGTCTGGCTTTCAGCTTCAAAGCCCCACTCCTGATGAATGTTATATTAATTTATAGACCTCCCAAACCGCATGTTTCATTTAACTCAGAGATGCATGACCTTCTCACTTTTTTCTGCACCTCCCCTGTGAAGACTATTTTTCTTGGCGACTTGAATATCCACGTGGACAATTCTTCTTCACCTCTGGCAACAGATTTTAAGTCTCTTCTGGACTCTCTTAATCTCACTCAACATGTTGACGCCCCTACGCACAGCAGGGGGCATACTCTGGATTTGGTGATTACAGACACTGTACTCATCAATAACTTATCTGTATATGACCTGGGTGTCTCAGACCATAGGGTCATCTCCCTGGAAGTGCCTTCATCTTCGCCTGCTTCAAATCCAAAACGACCCATCCAGTTCCGTGACCTTAAAAACATTTCCCCTGATGTTCTGTCTGCTGATCTTCACACCCTGACCGCTGTCAATCATCCTTCTGCAGATGACTCTGTGGATTACTACAACCAATCTCTTCGGGAGCTCCTGGACCTACACGCCCCCTTAAAGACAAGACTGGTGTCTTTCTCGCGCTCAGCTCCTTGGTACACTGATGAGCTGCGCAAGATGAAGGCAACTGGCCGTGCTATTGAGAGACGTGTAAAATCATCTGGTCTGTCTGTGCATAAGCAGGCATATAAAGAACATCAGAAAGCATACGCCTATTCTCTTAAAGAAGCACGCTCCAAATATTATTCTAACATCATCAACACCTGCCCTGGAAACTCTAAACAGCTCTTCTCCACAATCACTCGTCTGCTTAATCCCATTAAGCAAACTCTTGAGGACTCTGCTCAAAAATGTGACCTGTTTCTTTCATCTTTTAAAACCAAAGTTGACACTATCAGATCTCAGCTCCACAACCTCCCCGTTCTCAGTGTGCCACCCACCCGTCTGCATTCTGGGACCCTAAACAGCTTTGACGAAGTTGTTCAGAGTGAGGTGGAGGCCATCATCAAGAAAATGAAGCCTTCATCCTGCGCCCTGGATCCTTTCCCCTCTTCTCTCATAAAAACCAATCATTCTGCAATAGGCCCACTTATCACTCAAATAATAAATCAGTCTCTACAATCTGGTCATGTTCCACTGCCTCTAAAAACCGCCATCATTAGGCCTCTTCTGAAAAAATCTAATTTGGATCCCGACATTTTTTCTAATTACCGCCCAATTTCACACCTCCCTTTTCTGTCTAAAGTGCTGGAAAAAGCTGTTGCTGCTCAGCTGCAGGACCACCTACAACAACACTCCCTGTATGAGAAGTTCCAGTCTGGATTTAGGGCAGCTCACAGTACAGAGACTGCATTGCTGAGGGTTACCAATAGAGCTGTCATCGGGCCGGAAATCCACGGCCCTACCCTACCCGAGCCCTAAGTTTAATTACCCAAGCCCGAGGGAGCCCGCTGATTTCCTAGAAATCACCGCCCGACCCGACCCTACCCGATTAAAAAAAAAAACAACAACAACAAAAAAAAAAAAACACTACGTTTATTTATTAAGCTTTTACTGCGTTCTCCCACTCAGCAAAAGAACTTGATGTTGTTCTTCTTTGTTTTGATGGAGGAGGAGGAGGTGTGAGCGCGCTGCTCGCAGTTTGCTGTTGAAGCTTCAGGAATGTCAGGAATGCGGCAACTTGTTCCGCCGCAGAGAGCAGTGTGCGGACGTGAGCGTGCACCTGACGCACGTCAGCTGGTGACATAATTTTGAGCTCGTTAAAGTTAGGCCACAGAAATAATGCAACTCTCTGCAAGTCGTGGATAATAATTTTGCGCTCCAGCACTTCTGCATGTCTGCGGCGCAGAAACACCTGCTGCGGAGAGTCTGTGTGAGGACTGGCAGTGTTGCTTCAGTTTCTCATTCCAGAGACAAACCAGGTTGGTGGGATATTTGTCACCCTCCAGTTCTCTCTGTGCACGGTAAAATGGTTCGAGAAATGTCACTAAAAAGTCCAGCATGTCGGGGGAGACGCTGTCAGGCGCGCGCCGCGCGCCTGCTCTCTGGCTGAGTTGCCAATTTAGTGGCTGCGCTCAGTGCGCTGCGGTTTTCACCATCTAAATTCACTCTATTAATTACCATACCATACCATACCATTTTATTTATAAAGCACTTTAAACAGGAACAAGTCCACCAAAGTGCTGGACAAACAAACACGCAACAGGCAACACATACAATGAAGTACAACACGAAAAACATAAAAACATTGCAGATCATAAATCAAACGATCCAGTACACATCAGCTGGCATTGAAAGCGATGGAGTAGTAGTGAGTTTTTAACCGGGATTTGAAAACCGAGAGGGAGGGGGCCTGTTTGATGAGCAGCGGTAACTCGTTCCAGAGTCTTGGGCCTGCTACAGAGAACGCTCTGTCACCCCTGCGCTTAAGGCGAGTTTCTGGAACTATTAAGAGTACCTGATCCTCTGACCTCAAAGCACGAGGAGGGACATATGGGTGTATCAGATCCGAGAGATAGGCGGGGGCGAGACTGTTCAGCGATTTGTAGACATACATGAGAATTTTGAATTGGATTCGAAGATGAACCGGTAGCCAGTGAAGGGAGGCCAAGACTGGTGTAATGTGCTCTCTTTTGCGTGTGCTGGTTAAAAATCGGGCAGCTGCGTTCTGAACCAGTTGTAATCGTGCAATGGTGGCTTGACTGACGCCAAACAGAAGTGAATTGCAGTAATCAAGCCTAGATGTAATGAATGCGTGAATCACTGTCTCCAGGTGCTTTTTGGATAATATGGGCTTCAGCTTAGACAGACGCCTCAGCTGGAAAAAACAGGATTTGACAATCATGTTTACATGACTGTTGAGTTTCATGGAAGGATCCATTCATAATTATTTCCTCATCAATAAACTTACTGCCTTATATTCTTTACAAGCAGATTAAAACAATTTTATATTGTGTGCATTTTTATTTAGTTTTGTTTGTGCTGTATGATTAAAAAAACCACATCAAAGCCCGAGCCCGACCCGCGGCCCGCCAATCAAACGCAAAAATATGGCCCGAGCCCGACCCGAAGTCGGGTAGGGCTCGGGTAGGGTCGGGCTCGGGCAAAGAAACGACACCTCTAGTTACCAATGATGTCCTCTTGGCTGCTGACACTGGCTCTCCCTCCATCCTTGTCCTCCTTGACCTCACTGCAGCCTTCGACACTGTGGACCATAATATCCTCCTCCACCGTCTTCATGTGGAGGTCGGTCTCTGCGACACAGTCCTGGACTGGTTCAAATCTTTCCTCTCCAATAGGCTGGAATGTGTTAGTCTTGGCAACGCCACGTCCCAGACAGTTTGTGTCTCCTGTGGTGTCCCTCAGGGGTCGGTTCTGGGGCCCCTGCTGTTTTCCCTTTACATGCTGCCTTTAGGTCAAATTATTAATCAGTTCAACATTTCTTTTCACTGTTATGCCGACGATACACAGCTTTACATCAGGACTGGAGCATCCTCATCTTCCACCTTGTCATCTCCATCTTCACTCACTGCCCTCTCTGCCTGCCTGGAGGCAATTAGGGCATGGATGAATCAGAACTTTCTTCAATTAAACTGCTCCAAGACTGAGGCCATACTGATTGGCACCCCTCACCAGGTACAAACATCTCCTATAACAAGACTTTCCTTTTCTGGACAAGACATCCCCCTCTCCACCTCTGTTACTAATCTTGGAATAAAAATGGACTCCAATCTTACATTTGAAAATCACATTAAGCATCTGTTTAAAACTTGCTTCTTCCATCTTCGAAACATCTCCAGACTTCGCCCATCCCTAACTTTTTCCGATGCTGAGAAGCTCGTCCATGCTTTTGTCTCCTCCAGGCTCGACTACTGCAACTCCCTGTTTATTGGAATCCCTGGCAAAAACCTTCAGAAACTTCAATATATTCAAAACAGTGCAGCAAGGATCTTGTTGAGAGTTCGTAAATTTGAACATATTACGCCAATTCTCCATAACCTTCATTGGCTTCCTGTTGCCTACAGAATTCAGTACAAAACTGCTCTCATTACACATCAATGCTTACACGGAACTTCACCAGATTATCTGAAGGATATTCTCATTCCATACTCATCCACCCGTTCGCTGCGGTCACAGAACAGCAATCTCCTTCACATTCCGAGAACCAAATTAAGGACCATGGGAGACCGGGCTTTCAGTGTGGCTGCCCCCCGCCTGTGGAACTCTCTTCCTGACTGTCTAAGAGCCCCACAGTCTGTGGTTGACTTTAAGAGCGACTTGAAGACCTTTCTTTTCGACCGAGCATACTCTACCTCCTCATGATTCTACTTTTGATCTTAGCTGATATTGTTATTGATTTTAAATGTTTTATTATTTGTTTTATTGTCTGTTTTATTGTCATTTAATTCTGTTGCTCCTTGTAGCACTTTGAGATTTTCATTAATGAAAAGTGCGTTATAAATTGAATTCATTATTATTATTATTATTTTTCTCTGCTGTTCAGTTCCAATCTTTGATTTCCCTTCACATTGTGCATGTGGAAATGTTCTTACTTTTACTATTAAACATAACCCTGAGTGCTACTGTTTTTTTTTTCCGATTTGATTTCACCAAACGTTTAAGTGATCACTGATCACGATCATTCAGGATTTTTTTCTGGCCACATTTCTTCCTTGAAGACGATGGGTCCCCACTATCTTTACAGTTTTTAATCATGTTTTGGGCAGTTCTGAACCCAGTTTTAGTAGTTTCTGCAATCTCTTAGATGTTTCTCTGCTTGATGCATGCCCTTCTCAAACAGACTGACATATTTTCTATGACAACGCAATATGTCTTTCAACTTGGTTGTTTAAGAAATGAGAAGCAACTCATTGCACCAGTTGGGGTTAAATAACTTGTTACCAGCTGAAAGATAATCACCCATGCAGTAATTATCCTATAGGAGGCTTGTACCTATTTTCTTGGTTAAATCCAGGTGGCCACTTTTTTGACCTGGCAGTGTATTGATGATCAGTGAGCAGTGTTGACTATAATAACTGACAAGTTGTCAGTTATTGGTTGTCAGTGACAACCAATGAAAACCCCCAATTCAGTAGGCCCCCAGTGTTTCCCCTACCATTATACAAGCGGGGTGCCCCACCCCGCCAACAGAACTGAGCACCCCGCCTACCAAAGCGAACTTGTCCCCCACCTCCCACCCGGCACTGACATAGCACTAAGCCCCCAGTATACTTGCGCCTACTCCCTATACTGTACGCCTCTGTACGACGTACGTACGCTGTGGCAAAAGCGTAGCCACAAACGCGCAAAGCTCTTTTTTTTACGACCGCGTACGCTTGAGCGGTGTCTGACCATAAACTTCCCCGGCGCCGGACTGTTTTGTATGTTACACAAATGAATTAAATTCCTCTTCTTTATCGCTGATCGGGCCTTTTCTTTTGTTTTTTTTGCCAAAAGTCAAGTAATCGCTTCTTCCTCCGTTCACTCGATGACTGAAATGAATGAATTCAGGTCCTACCTGGGTGCGCGAGGCTTTAAATATTCCCTGGTGGACTGTGGGCTGCAGGAAAAGCGCTCCCTGTTATTATTTTTATTTCTGAGAGAACTTTTTATAACATATAAAGTAGAAACACCGCAACAGAACACGGCAGCGGGCTGCTCATGAGTTCGAGTTGAGCTGACGAGCTGTCAATCATTTCAGTAGGTGTGTCAGCAAGTGACCAATCAGCGACCTCAGTTTGTCCCCTCTGCGCGCAGCTGCAGAGGGGACAGCTGCAGCTCTGCTCACATGACAACAAGGATTTGGAGCGAAAACGTGAGCATTTAAAAAAGAAAAAAAAAGAGCTTTAACAGCGAACGGGTACGCACAGAATGCACGCGTAGAGTGGCGTCCAGGTAGGACGTTCAGGTCTATTGGAGGCTTAAGCTAGCAGCACATAATATGGGCTCTCTAGCTAAAAAGCTAAAGGTATCTCTTCCCTCATGCTGAACGCCCCCCGCCCCTGCTCAAAAACTGTTGGTACAAGCTTTGCTCAGACATGTCTCCGTCCCTCCCCATCAAGAAAAACCATAGATGAGATGAGCACCCCGCCATGGCAAGTTAACTAGGGGAAACACTGGGCCCCTATCTCAGAAAATTAGAATATTGTGAAAAGGTTCAATATTTAAGACACCTGGTGCAACATTCCATCCATCCATCCATCCATCCATCCATCCATCCATTCTCTTCTGCTTATCCAGGATCAGGTCACGAGCTAGCAGCTTAAGCAGGGAGGCCCAGACATCTCTCTTCCCAGCCACTTGGGCCAACTCCTTCAGGGGAATCCCAAAGCATTTCCAGGTAAGTTGAGAAACATAGTCCCCCCAGCAAGTCCTGGTCTTCCTCTGGGTCTCCTCCCGATGGGACATGTCTGGAATACCTCACCAGGGAGGCGTCCAGGAGGCATCCTAACCAGATGCCCAAGCTTTTAACTGGCTCCTTTCGATGTGGAGAAGCAACGGCTCTACTCCGAGTCCCTCCCGGATGACCGAGCTTCTCACCCTATCTCTAATGGAGAGCCCAGACACCTTGAGGAAATAAATCATTTTGGCTGCTTTATCCGTGATCTTGTTCTTTCGGTCACAACCCAAAGCTCATGACCATAGATGAGGGAACGTAGATCGACCAGTAAATTAAGAGCTTCACCTTTTGATTCAGCTCTCTCTTCACCATGACAGACCAGAGCCTGCTTCACTGCAGACGCTGCACCTATCCGCCTGTTGATCTCTCGCTCCATTTTCACTTCATTCATCAACAAGACCACGAGATACATAAAACTCCTCCACTTGGGGCAGGATCTCCTCCCCGACCAGCACTGTACCCTTTTCCGGCTCAAGACCGTGGCCTCGGATTTGGAGGAACTGATCCTCATCCCGGCCGTGTCACATTCGGCTGTGAACCGCACCACTGAAAGCTGTAGATCCCGACCTGATGAAGCCAATAGGACCACATCATCTGCAAAAAGCAGATATGCAATCCTGAGGCCACCAAAATAGTTCCCCTCAACACCTTGACTGCAACGAGAAATTCTGTCCATAAAAGTTATGAACAGAATCGTGACAAAGGGCAACCTTGGCAAAGTCCAACTCTCACCGGGAATTAGCCCGACTTACTGCCGACAATGCAAACCATGCTCTGACACCAGTCATACAAGGAACTAACAGCCTGTATAAAAGGGCCTGGTATCCCATACTCCTGAGGTGCCACACTCTAATCAGCTAATTAACTCAAAACCCCTGCAAAGGCCTTTAAATGGTATCTCAGTCTAGTTCTGTAGGCTACACAATCATGGAGAATTGTGGACTTGATAGTTGTCCAAAAGACGACCATTGACATCTTGCACAAGAAGGGCAAGACAAAAAAGGTCATTGCTAAAGACGCTGGCTGTTCACAGAGCTCTGTGTCCAAGCACATTAATAGGGAAGTGAAGGGAAGGAAACAATGTGGTAGAAAAAAAGTGTACAAGCCATAGAGATAACCGCATCCTGGAAAGGATTGTGAAACAAAACCCATTCCAAAATGTGGGGGAGATTCACAAATAGTGGACTGCAACTGAAGTCAGTTTTTCAAGAACCACCATGCACAGACATGTGGAAGACATGGGTTTCAGCTGTCGCATTCCTTGTGTCAAGCCACTCTTGAACAAGAGACAGTGTCAGCAGTGTCTCGTCTGGAATTGCAGCTGAGTGGTTGAAAGTTATGTTCTCTAAGCGGTGAGGCAATGGTAGAGAAGTTGACGGACCTATATAATGCATGCTGGAACAAGAAAACAACACCCACAGAATGGAGAAGATGAACATTAAAGATAAAGATCATAAAGATACATAAAGATACCAAAGAAAGGAGACCTAAGCGAATGCAGAAACTGGAGAGGAATAACGCTACTTTCTGTAACAGGGAAACTATTCTGTATGGTGCAAACAGACTAAGAGACGCCGTTGATTAAAAACTCAGAGAAGAACAAGCGGGATTCCGTCCCAACAGATCATGCAGTGATCAGATTTTCGTGCTAAGAAACATCATAGAGCAATGCATAGAATTCCAAAATCCTATAGCTAAGAATTTCATCGATTTCCAAAAAGCATTTGACAACATACACAGGATAAGCTTGTGGGACATTGTGCGATGCTATGGTATACCCGAGATGTATATCGAGAGCTTCCTAAATTTGTATGATGGCGCCAGCTGCTGTGTGAAGGTAGAAGCAGGCACCACAGATTACTTTGAAATACTCACTGGAGTAAGACAGGGTTGCCCACTATCTCCATTCTTGTTCCTCCTCGCCATAGACTATGTAATGAGAATAGCCATGTGCAAACCAAATTTTGGAATAAAATGGACGACAAATGAGAACTTAACGGATCTAGATTTTGCAGACGATATAGTCCTACTGGCAGACACTCAACCAGTGCTTCAAGATATGACACAAGCCCTACAAGAAAATGCTAAAAGGATTGGTTTGAAAATAAACGTAGGGAAAACAAAGGTTATGCAGGTTGGGCACACAGAACCAAACATACAGATAACAATAGATCAATCATCGGCCGAGAAGGTACAGAAATTTGTCTACCTTGGAAGTGTCATAACTGATGATGGCAA